>JAGFML010000063.1:0-243421 GCA_021030945.1 Pyrenula aspistea
GTTGTAAAAAATGATCAATTTTTGAAAATGTTGTGTGCAGGCTGGAGGACCGTGCACGGTGGGGGGAATATTCGTATATTACTCTGAAGGACGTGGAGCTATTTTCAACAAAATTGTTATCTATAGGATAGAGAGGCTCTTCTCGGAAGCTCTTTCTTCTATCGAGGGTTTACTTCATTCCGAAGCGGTGTGTAAAGCTAGCACCAGCAAAAGTGGTCTTTGGTACCTGCTCCGTTTGATCAAGAGGTATGATAATCGTCCCGATTGGGGAATCTCTCTAATCACATTCGGACAACCGGCAAATCGGCACACCTTTTGGCCGATTTGGAAAACCTACAACACTTGCAAATGGATGAATCAAAAGGGGAATCGCGTGCAGTAGGTAGGAAGTGAGTTTTGATCACAGATTTCCAATTTATTTCTTTTGGTTCCTCGAGCCCTGCTTCAGCGAGCCTGCATTGTGCCCTCTGCGTTGATCGTTTCATAATTGTCGACTTCAGAATGGCGTCCACAAGCCCAGAAGCCGCTACTGCAGTGCTTATTGTTTTCGCTATTCTGCCCTCGGTTGCGACGGCTTCCGCGTTGTCTCTCGACGAATGACGCATGCTAAGCTGTGGTGGGACGATTGGCTCTTGATCGTGGCCTCAGTGCGGCGAGCTGAACGGAAGACCCTACTGTATGGAGAGCTAACACGCGAGAAGGCATTTTCGATTCTTCCATCGATTTTCATGACGCGCGGTGAGCATTTGTAACATTTTCAGCGAACGCAGACTAACGAGCCTTAGCAATTCATTATGGCATGGGTATGCACATATGGGAGATAGGTCAAATTGATAAGTCTGGAAAACTGGATGAAGCCGGAAGCGAGAGGTTCAAGAAGATCCTGATGGTATGCAGGTTCAATGTTAGATTTCCGGAACGGAACTGACATCACACGTCGCTTACAGTGGACATTCGTTGGCGAGCTTTACTACGGTATCAACACCACACTCGTCAAATGTTCGATTCTCTGTCTCTATCTGCGAATATTCAGCATCAACCGAATGTTTGTCAGGGTCTGCTATGGCATGCTCGCTTTTGTCATTGCCTTGGGCATCGCGTACAGCCTTTTGGTTATATTTCAGGCCACCCCTGTCCCAGGCGCTTGGGATCTCGACCCTACCGCTCGTCACATCAACAGCAACGCATTCCAGCTTGGCACAAACATCCTAAACATTATTGGCGATGTGACGATCTTTAGCCTCCCAAGTCCACTTATATGGAAGCTTCAGCTGGCTTTGACTCGCAAAATTGGGCTTATTGTCGTACTGTGCCTAGGACTAATGTAAGTTATTATCGAACCTTTGTCACTCAGTATCCACACCGTGTGATGCCACTGGGCAGTCAGTCGTTATGTTATCTAACCGTGTGAAGTGCAACCACGATCTGCGGCCTCCGGCTCCACGCAAGCCTTCAAATTAATATGCAGGATCTCACCCGCCCTATTCTACCGATTACCGTGTACTCCGTTCTACAGATAGGTTTTGGGATTATATGTGCTTGCTTGCCGACTCTGAACCCACTGTATCGGATCTGCAGGGGTCACCGATGAAATGGTACGGCGGTCTCGAAGCAGACGGCAACTGGCATCAGCAGCCGAGGCAAGAGATCAACTGTCCACGCCGCAAAATTAGACGACCAATCAGACAAATATCAGTTGTGGGTCCCAGAAGGGAACATTGGCAACACGAGAAATTTTGACATAACTGGCGGACATGGAACAGGCAACATTCCGCTGGGGCAGATTAAGGTGAACACGACCTTCAGCATGACCGACGTGGAGCGGGAACAGCCGGTCAAATACCAAACGCTTTGTCATGTAATAGTTTCAAAGTATAGAAGCAACAGCTTCCACAGATTTTCTTTCTCATAGATATAAAATTTGGTTAAAACCACTAGATAACCTGCAGGGTGATATTTCAAAGAGGAGAAAAGTCGATGAGATTGAAACGTGATTATTTAGAACCACGTTAAAAATTCAAATTGTACGTGCGATCGATCGCTTGTATTGAGGGTTTACTGTGTAAATGTCATTACAGTAAATCCTCGATATAAGCAATAGCTTCCACAAGACTCCTTTGTCACAGACAGTGCTCTAAACCGCGCCCTCCAGCGGAGAGATATCTGCACTACCGTGAAGCGCAAATCGCGATACCGGGACTACACTACGGTCCGCATAGTACCTAACTTTAACGTAATTTTATATAAAGGTAAAACGTGCGGAACTCTAGTATATAATTAGTGAGTCTGTATAAAAATTTTTTTATATAATTGATAGGTCCACGAGTTTCTAATCACATGATAATTAGGTCTATACGCTATCCTTACACGTGATTTTCTTCATATAATATATCATGTGATTATAATAACACGGAATCCATAAATTCCGTCCCTATAGCGCAGATCGAGGATCAAAATCTGCACTACGGCCACGTTTTAGCCCACTGGTCACAGAGACATCAAGTTCAGCTAAAATAACCTGACGACCCCCAAGGTAACATTTCGCGAGAGGAAATATGCGCTGTAAACCATATCCGCGATCGATTGCTTATATCGAGGGTTTACTGTACCCAGCACCAACCATCATCTTTGTAGAGTCAAGGTTTCCCAACGCATCTGTCAAGATATGAATTTTGGCGACATCATATAAGCACCATGGTCTCTACACAAGGGTGCCATGCGAGCGTATCGGTCAACGGCGCGAGCTAGGATATCGTTGGGAGTAACAGGACATGGGTGAGAGCGGAAACGGGTTTGTGCTGTCTCCGACCTTTTCCCGCCAAGGCTCCAGGACAAAATTCCACGCAGCACCTTGGCATGCTTGCACAAACGCGGAACCATCTCCACCACCCCCCTCCCGCCAACGCACCCTGTCACGCTATGGCAGACGACCAAAAGAAAATCCAAGATCTCTCAGACGAATATTCAAAGATCCAAGAAGGTTCTTTCAACCCCTATCCGCTCACCATCCCAAACCAAAACCACACTAACATCGACATTACCCGTAGAGCTTCAAACCACACTCTCCGCCCGCCAAACCCTCGAGTCCCAGCACCAAGAGAACCTCTCTGTCAAATCCGTCCGCCTCCCCTCCTCCCTTCCTCCTCCGCTCCTTGCCATTTACAAACCCACAGGAATTCTCCACCCTCAAAGACACAACCGGCATCTACAAGGCCGTCGGCCCGGTGCTGCTAAAGCAGGACAAAGACGAAGCAGTGCGCGTGGTGGAGGGCCGGTTGGAGTATATCAGCAAAGAGATCGGGAGGGTGGAGGGGAATGTGAAGAGTCTGCAGGAGAAAGGGGAGGGCAAGAGGGGAGAGGTGGTGAGGTTGCAGGGGGAGATGCAGGCCAGAGCTGCCGAGGGGGCGCGGGGTTGAGGTTTATCAGCTATGATGCTGGGATGGAGGACTGTTCTTAAGCAGGGTATAGGGCAAGCCAAGGACGGCCTCGGAATGGGCGACAGAGAGCCACAGCACGGCGTGTTCGTGGCTTGGATTCTGTCGAGGGGCTCGTCATAACCAGGCAGTTCCGCCGCGCTCGAGAGGAAAAGCGTCGACCTTCCGCCAGGGTGTAGGAAGTCTAAGAGCTCTGCATCTAATCTGGTCAAGGCCAGGTGAACGGAGTCAGACGAGTATATTCCTGCGGCTACGACCTTAAGGGATTATACCGGACGCAGACGGAATTCCATCCGTCTTATCGACTAAAAAAATTCTGGAGGAAGCTAGCTGAATGTAAACACCGCGTATTGCAAAGATCTACAACCTGTTACTCTATTCACATCATGACATTGACTTGCAATTTCCAAGTTATACCTCGATGACTTCCCGCGCCTTTTCCTTTCGCTTTTCCTTCCTTCTCTTCTTTTCCTTTGGGGTTGCCGTGCTCGCCACTGACGGCGAAGCTTGCATAGATGCAACACTATCGGTGTGCTTTTTCTTCTTTTTGGGAGTAATAACAACGTCAGCCGCACTCATCTGGGGCGAAGACTGCACGTGAACAGCTTTTGGAACCACAAAGGTATTGGTTTCGGCATCCTTGCGATCGATGGTCCCGAAAGGCTTATTTCTATATCTGAGAAGCGCATCAGGTTGCAGTGGAAGCGGTCTGGGAGTAGTCTTCGCTGTGTCTGGGGTCCATTTACCGTTGATAATGTCCGTGAGGATCGTAGAACCTTCTATGGATGGCTTGATAGAGAGTGTTCGGGAGATGCGACGAGATGCCTCTGTGTATAACGAGTTGGATGAGCCGGGGAAGAAGAAGCGCGGCCTTTGTGCTGGCTTCTCTTCTGTAATTTGGTAGTCTATGCCGTTATAGTTGGTGATAGGTGCTGCAGTTTGGAGGGATTGGAGGTCGAATTGCTGGATAGAGGAGATGGGGAGTGAAGCAGGTGTCGTGATGTGCCAGAGGTGTGTACCATCTTCGCTCAGGCTATCGATGAAGTCTGCGACTGGGTCTGTCGGTAGAATAGACTTAGTTGCTTCGCTGAATCCTTTCGGCGGTTTGAACGGTCTCGCAGGAATTGTGTTCGTGAGTGGAGGCGGTGGCTGTGATCGAGATTTGTTTATTGATCTTGAAGGAATCGTTGGCGGTGGTTGTGGGCTCGGAGCGTTTGGTTCTGATTCCGAAGCTGGAGTTGGGGTCTTCTGGCGGGCTCGCTCCCAAGCAGGCGAGGAATCCGGAACAGATTTCTTCGCTCTCTTCTTTTTAGGGGCCAGTTCCGGTGAACCATCACGGTGCCTCTTTCTCGTGGAAGAACGCTCGTTCGATCTTTCTGCTGTTGTTACGTCATCTAGCATCCTCCGAACTTGTCCTGCTTCTGCCGGAGAGTCTACAACGTCGTCGTTGGCTTCGTCTGAGGAATCAACGACATACTCCTCGCTTAGATGGGAGGCTTTTCCAGGCACGGGAGCCATAGATGGAATGATATCTTAGTCACTTCACCCTTTTCCCCAAAAGATCGGGGGATTGGCATCTACCCAATGGGTTAAACAGAGTGTACTTTCGAGTAGATCAAAAAATAAAAGTTTTTTTGTGCGGAGCGGAAGGACGGATCTGCGGGGAAGCGAACGAGGGCGGAGGAGAACCTACAGGGGACGGAGAGCCTTTGGCTATCGTAGGTAAGCACAATATCAATCCATCACTCTTCGCTTTTTGGTTCAAGGTTGCGGTGGCTCTCATGTGCTACATAACAAACTACAAATACACAGTCTCATAGTTTTAGAGAAGCTCTCCTAGCGAGCTTGAAGCATCACAAAGCGACGCACGTCTGGGCATTATCTTTTTCTAACGAATGCAGTGAGATCTCCCGGTATTGATACTCTAGCTATGATCTCTGGCACTTGGTTGTGGCCCGTGGTATTATGAGCTGTCGTTTCGATCTGCTATCTCATCAGATGTACCTCACATTCAGGATAGCGACTTGATCTTGTGTACGTCAAATTTGAACAAGCTATTCCAGCTCGATCTTAAGCCCATTAAAATGAACAATCAGATCCCCCGTATCTTCCTTGTATGGTCTCGCCGCACCGACCCCCATCCATACTTCTGCATTGTCTGGTAAGTCGGCCCACCATGTCACCTCCCTTAACGGTTGCTTTGGCCCCTCAGGCGTGATATAATGCACCCATAGAGGGCCATCAGCCTCCCTCTCAAGTTGAATCCTCGCACTAGATTCCTTCGGCTCAAGAGGTCGCAAGCTCCAGTCCGCCCAATGATCCTTTGCCACGACCGAGAGATGCAATTTCCCATCAAGCATTTCCACTCCTGCTTTAATCCATTTCTTGGATCCATCCTCCAGATGAGCGATCATAACAAGACCGCCTTGATCGTACTTATGTTTCCAATTGCCGGTTACACCAACCTCGGCCTTTTTGAGAGCGGCGACCGTGGTTGACTGATAGATCATCGGTGCGTTGGAACGATGCGTAGCTGGTGGCGTGTCATAGAGGTCTGTCTTTGGCGGGCAGATGATCTGGAATTCTGCTCCCAGGTTGGGGATTGGCTTGTCGTAGTTACTCGCATGATACGTGGGGGACATGCTTGGTACGAGAGTCACGGAAGTTGAGAATAACTCTACGCTGGATCGGAAGAGCTCAGGCAGAATATTTTCTCGCGAAGGGCATTGCTTTTGAAATAGGAGAACACCGCCAATAATGCCACCCTGTTCAATCAGATATTGGTAATAAGCATCATCGCTACAGAGAATGTGACTCAGAGAGGACACCCCCGCGCGCTAGAATTGCCTTGTCCTTGCAATTGCCAAGTGCGTGATACGAGATACTTCGTTTCGCAATTGCCCCTTCTCCTGTCAGAATGTGTCGCTTGCAATTTTCGGGGGGTTACGGCCCGCATTTACCGACTAAATTTCACGGCTCTAATCCTACTTTAATTACTATAATAGCGGACCGAATGCCCCCGAAAAGTACAAGCGACACATTCCGACGGAGTAGGGGATAACTGGAGATAGATCCCTCGCTACTGCTCGAAGGCCAAAGCCTGACGATGAGTGATTCCAGCGAGAAAATGCTCATCGTGACATCTCTGGTATAGGAGGCGGTGCGAAACCCCTGCCGGATTCCTCGGAATGGCATATCCGGTCCATGCGTCGATTAAGAGACTAAGCATTGCGGTCTATGCAGATACACTGCCAAATTTTTTATGGGATAGACCTAAGAGTTCCTAAAATAGCCTTTTCGGCGTGGGCTGAAAACGTACAGCCAGTGCCCTCTGGGTGCCTGGGTACTGAACTTCGAGAATTCCTCTTGAAGTCAGCCAGTTTATGAAGTCAAGTCTAACTCGATATTTTCACGGTTGCACCAATGTCGGACCTTTGCTACCTGACAAAATGAATTAAGGCCGCCTTGAGCTCTCAATTCACAGCGTAGACGCTTCACTATAAAAACGCGACCGCGGACCGACAGTACATGTGTCACATGCTTGTTACGGCCGCATCGCCGGTGGAAGTCCGCCACGTTGAACTCCAGGATCTCTGACAATTATCCCGCCATAGGAATCAAGCTCGCTCCGTTTGGATAATCGGAACCCGCGATCAGCGAGCATGGCGAGGATGGCGAAGAAAACGACATTATCTACGTTTCGGAGAGAAGCTCGTACGTTGAGATCTTGAACATTTTCCCAGCCGTAGGCTGATGCACCTGGTGCGGCAAATGGGTCGGGAGAGGGCATGTCCTCGACTGAAGTAGTAAATTGTTAGCCAAGGCGAGGCAAGGAAAGGGGGCAAAGTCGTGGAGGGTGAGACGCATGTGGCTAAGACTACGGTTCGCCAACAGTTGTTGCATCGAACACTGTCAAAGGGAGACTGACGAAGAAATGGAGGAAAATGGCAGAACTGTGATGCGTTAGTAGCTTAGGCGAATCCAAGTAAACAGAGTCTATAAGAAACCTCATGTAAAATCGTTATCGAAGTGGCGGAGTGAAAGGCGTTGATTGTCCCTGGATAGCTAGGAGGGTTCTCTTGGAGAAAAGTTGTCATGTCTCTGTTGCTGGAAAGCTGTTCAACTGAATGCAGTCTTGACTTCAGCTGTTTATCACAGATCTAGAGCGTTAAATATTAGTGTGGTTCGTAAAGGAAGCTCAGGTGGTAATAGCAGATCTACGGACTGTGACTGCTGCCCGGATTTCCGGCAGATGAACCGGCCTGATCAAAAAAGTACCGCCATCAGGGTGAGCCTGATCATGATACTCTTCTGCCGACGTTCTTGGGTCCAAGCAGCCACGACTTGCCCCCATTGTAATACCGTTTTTAAAGTCTTCCCACTCTTGACGCTGTCCTTGATTTTGTGGCGGTAAATTTGGGTCGAATGGTTGGCGGTCTCTCTGCCTTATATAACCTCGCGGTGCAGAAATGGGATCGGGACGGAGCGTCCATCTAGTACCTCCCTCTACGTTTTGCTGGTCATTATCGCAGTAGTATCGATAGTTTGCCTTCGCCTGGTTAGGCTCTTCGGTTATCGATGCAAGGGCACTGAGAATATCTGATGTCCATCATGTCAGGAAGGTATTCCAACCGAGCAAGTTCGTACCGTGGACTTTTCGAATCGCATTAGCATTGCTGATGTCTGTTTTGAATATTCTTCTGAATACATCCGCCTGATACGCGTTGCCAGTTTGTAAACGGTGATCCGCTCGTAACGCGATTCTCCGAGCTCCGTATAATGCTAGACGGAATCTGTCGTTGGGCTGATTCACACAAGACGAATCAATCCAATAGGTGTATTGCTGTGTGGCAGTTTGGAATACCAATATAGACACTATAGCCCCAACGAGCGTCTTCATGGGAAGTGAGGTGGGGAGAACTCCAATAGTTTCAAGATGGGTGAAGATAAAACCCCATGGAAACGTCTTCAGACTGTCACGGGACAGGGAGGTTTGAGGGAGTGAGAGTAAGAATAGGGAAGGAGTAACGAAAACCAATCAGAAGGAAGACAATCGAGATCCCTAGGACAACCTGCATAACTTACCCCGGATCTTCATACATGGCATGTAACCAAATGCATGTCCAGCCCCATTGAACTAAGGAGGAACGTTCTCAATGATCCAGTCTCTATCCCTCCAGATGTGAGGGATATGAATAACCGAGCCCTGTCCTTTCGTATCTAGGCTGACGTTTCAACGGGCGTGGCCTCTATCCGTCCGATTTTGGGAAGCCGAGCGTTGCCCCGTTATTGACCAACCGACCTGGTCTTGAGCTGAAACTACATTTCAAGTCTAGTGACAGCCATCTTAAGGCCGTTACAGATAGTGCGGACACGATTTTGTCCAGACGCTCCCAATGAGAGACAATGAAGGCATCTTACCTGTATAATAAATAGGACTTGCGTTTCGTTGCTTAAGCTTCCGAGTCACGGAGTATATTCAGCCAAGAATAGTACGTAGAACCATGGATCATAGACTGAATTTCTCTTACTAACTTCTTATCGCTCGCCCTCGACTCCCGCCACTTGCGCTCAGCACCCATACCAAGCCGTAAAGATTGAAACCAGACCCTGGTCCGACTATGGAGGGCAGTTACCAAGGCGAAAAGGAGGACAATTTCCTTCATTGGTATGGAATTTATCTCGCCGACAGCTAATACGTTTTGCCAGCCGTTGGTATAAGCCTCGAACTCCTTATAGGATGAGGCGAGACCACATCTCAGGCTGAAACTATAGCACGTAAGATAGCAGAATAAAGAGCAGCTGCGAGTAGGGGAGGATGGAAGGGATAAGATAGGAGTCGTAAGGACGACCAGGGAATATTGGCAGAGAGCTAGTTTCGTGGCACAGATGGCGAGGACAACAAAGGTACATTTGCCTAGGTGGATTTGAACCAAATTGGTCCTCGCATTGAAAACTGTTCGTTGATGTCCAAGCTCTTTTGCTCCGGCTGGGGTCTTGGACAAATAGGAAACGATCTTTAATTGGATCAGGTGGTCAACCCGGTCAAGCGCTTGTAGGGTGTGCTCATGCGGCTGGAAACCTGCAGGAGGCATTCTGAACCCGGCCGCAGAAAAACGTGGATGGAAAGTCAATAACTCGCCAATGCATTGCGGATGTATGCGTACGAGACGTGGCTAGCACATGGCAGAAAGCGGTGGCGTCACACTTCAGGGTGATAGATTTTGGTAGGTTTCTTGAGGGGATTCCGATGTCGAAGCACTGGTGCTCATCTGGGTCCTGCAACACATATCACTCACTCTGCGAAGAACGAGACTCGATGACGGCCGAGTTGATTGGGCGGCTAGGGTCGTTCGGATGGTTTTTTGTAGGTAGGCGCATGTCAGCAATGCAGACAGGTCGCAGTCCCAGCCGGCCGGAAAAGGAATACTTCCTAGCCTGCAGGAATTCGACAGCGGTTCGCGTATGCAATCAAGACGCTTCCGTGCCAGGATACATCCTGATGGAGAGAGCAGAAGAAAGGTGAGAGAAGCTAGAAGTGGCGGTCACGGCGACGCAAAACTGAAAAGACCCGCGGCAAAAAGGCTCGCCAATGGGAACGCGGCGAATTCGACCCAAACTTTGCCATTCCCACTACTTAGCCGACGGCGCAGTAATGCCTCGTTTGACGAGAAGGGTGTCACTGCGCTCCGGCATTCAGGCATAGCCCTGCTACATCTTGTCATCCATCATTCACTACACCTCGCTCCCGTTCCCTCTCGTTGCCGGTGTTTGAAACGCTGGTCACTTATTTGAATGGGGTCTGTCCGCGGCTACGAGACCTCGTCCGCCATATCGTTCCCTTTCCCAACACCTTGACCCCTCTCCCCGAGGACGAGTCGATGCCTACTGCGCTGCTCTAATCATGTCGATCTGATGGAGCCGTCGCTCCGAGTTTCGCTATGGACTTTGTTGTGGGTACTCCAAAAGGCGCAACCAAACCCCTGGTTGCCTAATTGCCCAATGTGGGATTGCCTTGGGCATGATCACTAGCAACTCCATCTTCTCATGTCCTGCCTTGAATGACGACTGACGGCGCTGAATAGCTCTCCTTGACCCATTTCTGCGAAGTGCATGGTCCAAAATCGGTTCTCTGCACGCAGATTCTCCCCCTCGCTTGCGCACGCTGTGTGCCTCCTACACCCTCAATCCGAACCTCGAGCTCAGCCTCCTCCATCGATACCCAAATCCGTAATCCGACCAACACAAATACGTCCGCCAGTCCACCAAGCCTACGAAAACAGCGGACAAATGAGACTAATGCCTCGCTTCCGACTGATTTTTCGGCTGCGTCGACCTCCATAGATTCGGCACCACCGTCGCCAGGAATCGAGCGCCATCCCAATTTTGTCCAGAGCGAAGACGGGGCGCCAAAATCACAATTTCCGTACGGAAACCAGCAGAGTGAAACCTGTGCGAGCTGTAGTTTTACAGTTCCTGACGATGTCCGCATGAAATTGCCCGCTGGAGCACCAGGCAGCCGCAGTGCAGACGGAAGAAGCAAGAATGGCTCACCTGTCTTGCGCTCTCGAGGTTTGGTCCATTCCTGCCTTGCCGGCTCGCAATTTTCCTTCCTAGATGCCAACGATGTAAAGGGCACACCACATGTGAGGTCGCACGGGTCTTCTACGTCAAGCAATACCGCCAGTCAGCCGTCTTCTATCCGGACATCTTCATCAGAGGATAGTACTTGCCACAATCATGAGCTGACGTACTTGACTCTACGCTCTCCACCGGTCGCTGAGAAATATGCCCTACTTCGAGCTGCCGTCATCCGCACTCTCTCTTGCGAAGCTTTACCGCATGGAACTACGTCGGGTCCTTTTGCATTCGGCGACGGGACGAATGGCTACACCATAGCTTATGTGTTTCGCCTCCCAGATCCTAAAGCACGTGGACGCCGTCGAAATTATGCATTTATGGCTCTCGCTGGGACAGATAGCAATAAAGCTTTCAGAGCTTGCCCTCTTATATGGCGCATGTTTACGGCAATGGCTGAGAGTCTTACCAAAGCGGCCGAACAATATCAGGCGGAACAGACTCGCAAAGAAGTGGAACAAGAGGAGAATGGGAAAAAGACAAAAGATACCTCGGCTCAAATTACAAATGTGTCAGCTTTCTTGACGCGAAGAACCGTCGACCCTGATGGGCATCCAAGAAGAGCTGGGGGTATCACTCCAAGGAGCCTCGCAGAGATCATCGGCAACGACATGATTTTCGCCGAAATTCATCGTCAGTTCTCGGTTCTCCTACAAAAACTTGGTGAGCTTATAGGCGGTCTGCCCTTGAATGAGCCTCTGGTTTGCCAGTCAATCATGCAAGAGAACAGCAAACTTGACCCATCGTCGCGCTCAGATTATGTTTCCCGTGCCAACGACTTAGGGACGTCTATGGCGAAATTGTCTTTGGACCAAACGATCTTGCCCTCCAAAGGAAAGCATGTTCCGGCAGAGACGCCAGCTACACCCTCAAGACAGCATGTCATGGGCTGAGAGAGTAGCTTCACAATTTGCTAATTCACCGAATGGCCAAGGAAAACCCTCCTCGACAAGATCCCAGATTCGTATTCTCTGTTTTGAGGTCAGCATTCCGACTCAAGGAGGAGTGGGGCCTCCACCCAGTCATGCGAAGCACCTGTTTATCATTGTTGTCCGTTAGACCTTCGATACCCAGCAGATGCTTGAGAAGCATCACTGCTACGTTATTTTCTTTGCCTGTACCATGACTTTGAAACTGTTATTATTCACACTTGTCGGTCTTCAAAACAGGACCACATAGACTCAAGACTTTTTGTCGTGTCTTTTCTATTGCAAAACGGCTGTGATGGATTCTGGTGGCATTGTGAGCGGGCGAAATCGCTTAGACATACTGTACAATTAGTGCATGGACGGCGTATGATGGGCACACATGATTTTGACGAGATCAAGAAATCGAGCAATGACTTCAAATCTTGATCTCGATCTATTAAGATTGCCAGCGTGCTGTAGGAAATGTCTCTTTGACTACATGTTGGTAGGTAAACTAATGTAATCGTCTCCTATACAAGGCTTGGCGGGCGGTGATGCGGTCCGGGTAAAATTTCCCTGTCGGCACAGGATTCCTCTGTCCTTGGTCCACAAATTGTTCACGACCTTAGAAATCCAGTGTGCACACGGATTCAATCTCGAATCTTCTGATAAGAGCAGCGATCTAGTTCGACCTCATTTTTTCGCCTGGGCAACCCTTTTACTTGTGGGACTGATCAGGTAATCGCTGAGAACGGTGAACGATTCTATCAAAAATGCCACAGTCGTTTGACCGATGTGAGACACGGCCACAGCATATCGACTCTATTCTCAATGGCCTGGAAAGATATAACCCAGAGACCACGACAGTCTTCCAGGACTACGTGAACGAGCAATGCGAGGGGAAAACTTTTGACTGCTATGCGAATCTAGCGTTACTGAAATTGTGAGTGCATCTTTCCGGATTCAATTCCCCTAGCTCTATGCGCCGAAACATGATGAAAGAGAATTCTTAAACCACGTTTCCTATTACCCGAGTTCTTGTTTGCAAGATCATGCAGAGGATTGGATATTAGCTCTATCTGAAAGATTGCGCTCGATGGACACCCGCCCCTTGCAAAAAGTTCAACGACAATGGCTAACAGTGTATGTTCGCAGGTACCAGTTCAACCCCCACCTTCTCCATCCCGAAACAACAACCAATATCCTCATGAAAGCCCTGACCGTATTCCCCTCGCCTGCATTCAGCCTCTCCCTTGCCCTCCTACCTCCGTCCACCCAGCCATACCCTCCCTCGAGCGCATCTCAATCAAACGGGCATATTCCACCACCTCAGACGGACTTCAGTGAATCTATACAAAAGGTCACGTACTTAAACACTCTCCTTGAGTCTGCACAATATGCGACCTTCTGGTCGACCTTCAATTCCGATGATCTATACGCAGACCTAGCGGCCGACATTGCAGGCTTTGAAGAATTGATACAGATCCGCATAGCACTAGAGGTCGGGAAGGCGTTCAGAGAGATTGACTTAGGTGTGCTGGGATCGTGGCTAAATCTCAGAGGAGAGAAGCTCAACACCTTTTGCAGAGAAATATGTGGGTGGATAATCGACGGGAATAGCGTCAAAGTGCCAAAGAATAGGGAGAACGAGGCAAAGTCTGAAGTGAGAGGAGAGCGCGTGGGTATGGAGATGTTTGGCAGAGTGGTACGAAGGGGGTTTGAGCAGCCTGCTTGAGGTGGATTAGGGAAGAGTCACATACATGGCGTTCCGATGGATGAGAGCATGGCATACAAGATTACGTGAAAACTAGTTCCTGGTAGCTCTTGGCGCTCACCAACGACTCAAAATTAGTTATCTATGGGAGGAGCCCTCTGATATTTTCGTAACCCCATGATATTCCATGCGCCGACGGTTCAATCTCAATTTCATTATATATGAGCATTAGCAGGCTACGTCACCTTTCATTCCGCACCTTTTTTTTAGACGTTGCCGATTCGGGGAACATGAGGGTTTTTCTACATGCCATTTTCCACCATCTTCCCCGCAATCAAACTTGAAACCCAAGCAAAACAGCATCACCACAAAAGAATACCCACCAGGCATGTTTCTGCCGATTCCTATCCTCTCTAGGCGATGTATGATCACCGTAAGATTACTGTTCTGCGACAATTAACGTCTTGGTCTGATTGGCTCTGGAAATCGAAGGGCCGCTGTTATGAAGTTTGCATTTTTAGAATAGCAGAGAAAGATGCTTTCATATATCACAAGGTGTCTCTTTTTCTTGCTTTGAATTGCTCCCAAGCTCTCAAACCAAGTACGTTCGTTTCGTCGGCAGGTCCTAAACTTTTCGTTCGCTCGTTCATCTTTCCGACTGTACATAATTGTTCACTCCTTTCGCTGTAAATATCTGATACCGATCCCATTTCATACCATTTCTACGGGAACAAAATGAAGTTCCTAACCTCGGTTTTCTTCATGACCTCCGCGTTCTACATGTCCGCATCCGCAGCAGTCGTCCGTGGCGCAACAACCCTGGTCCTCAAGGAAGTCAACGGCGTCCCCGGCAACGAATGCCTTACCTTCCGCAACAACGGTAAACCCAGCCCCTTAAACCTCCTTCTTTAGACAAGAAGAAAAAATCGCATACCCCGCTAACACCTCCCGAACAGGCGAAATCGTCGACGCTGCCTGCGTAACCACCTCCGCGGACCGCCAACTCACCCCGAGCACCTCCTCCACCGGCGACTCGGTGCTCCTGGTCCAGCGCACCTTCAGCGCGGGGTTCCGGCCGGACCTCATCGGCGGCGTGCAGGCCTGCGTCGGGAACAACGGGACAGACTTCCTGAGCCAGGACTGCGACACGCTGGCGGATCCCGTGGCGTTGGTGGACGGGCAGTTGAAGGCGGCTGTGAGCGGGGCGTGCGCGAGCGGGCATGACGGGATCGCGCAGTTGACGGTCGATCCGAGTGGGCAGCAGTGTGCGACGTATACGACGACGACGTCGCAGGCGGCGCAGGTGAAGAGGTGGTGGTAGGAATAGGGATCTGGGCGGAGGGCAGATTTTGGAGGGTGTGGAGATCCCCTGCTGGGCTATTGAGACAGGAGGACGGGCGATAATTGAAGATGAGAGACGGAGGTTAAGTGGCATGAGTTAGGATTCCATTACCGCATCACGTCCTACTCTGGAGGATCCCCACGTTTCCAAGGATCGAGCTCTAATAGCAAATATGTATATATCTATGGAGCACGCTGTTACTTGCGCCTTCTCAGGGAGCGGAAATTTATATTTAAGAGAAAATACATAGCTGCAGCTAAGACTTGATCTTGCATAGGACACCGGAGTCTGCAATGAACCATTAAGGCTTCATCATACTTCGCCAAGCTCACAGAGTGTGATTAGTTGACTAAACAGCCTCCATCAATCGTTCACTTTCGCCTTAAGCTCCTTGATGAGGACCTCAATCCTCTCCCTCTCCCTCTCCCTCATCCTCATTCGCTTGTCCATCTCCTCACCTCCCGAGTCGCACGCGGTCGCGGAAAACCCTCGAAGATATCGACGTCTGACCCAATTCGGAATAGCGTGGTGGGAATCCTCAGCCTTGCCGCAGAGTCAGCCTTGTCAAATCTCGCTTTTGGAATTTATGCTTATCTCGCACAAGTCGCGCTCCGTCCCCTCGACTGTTGCTGTCAGCATCTAGATCTTGAAAAGACCTACGATCGTTCTATGAAGGTTCCCCACCTTCTTGAATTCCATTTCAGACCGAGACCGAGACATTCATAACTCCTTGTCTGACTAGACAGGGTAATTGCCCCGCAGCACTGGACCCGTCGATACTACCACTAAATTCCCAGGGAAGAGACAGGCACGTGAATGTTCATCAATTGCGGCACGCCTCGGAACATGTTTCAATGGCGTATCGTTATAATGGCCAATGCAGATCATAAGTCCTACGTAATTGGTCGTGTCCCCGCAAGGATCCAGGGGAACGCTACACAATAGCCTCGCTAACGCTGCAGCGCTCGACCTTCCTATGCAGGCGTGGTCAGCGTAATCGATCACATCGGGAAGAATTGCGCTTTCATACATCCAATAAAAATTTCCTCCCCACAGTATTCGCACTAAGACCGTTGCTTCAGGTTTCTTTTAGGACGCCAAGATCTGATGGGCAGCAGCCATGTGGACGTTGCCTCATCTTATCCAAGTTCATGGCGCCGGCTTGCCATCGACTCATTCGGCGCAACTTCCTTTCGTATATGGGAACGCCTATGCGAACCTCGTGATCTGCACATAAGCTGTCGCAGTGGCGCTCACGTTGAATGCTCTTGGGATGGCTGCCCCAACGACAATTCGTCCGGCGGGCGAATATTGGATCCATGGACATGCCGTCCGCCTTAGCCACCCTCCTTTCGTATGCTTACCCACCTTCCAGACCACCTGGCATTCCCTCCTATCCATATTAGCTTACCAATTCCCTTCCTTATTGGAGCCTAGGCACTTGCTGTGTCGAGTCGAAAGCGATAAACTTGAGGCGAGACACGCAGATGTTTTTCAACCCATCTTGCCCATAGACACTATGGATTTTACGGGTTGCCAAACCAACCGAGGGAGCTGCCCTAAATTTTTAGGTACCGAATCATTTGCTAAGGGGTCTCGGAAGCGCATTTTAAACCCTTATCTGACTTCTGCTGTTCACCGATTTACCGGAAGTACTCATCATGTTATAACACTCCCTAGATCCTACCTTGTCTCCTCGCTATCTACGCATTTCATTCATAGTCGCTAAGTTTTTCGACAATGAAACACAGCCATAAGGTATCGGTTGCTTTCCGCCGCAAATCTTCGTCACGAGTGTTCTTTGACGTACCGAAATCTATGTGTCTAGAAGTTTCAAATGTCATATAGGTAGTCTACCTTGTGAAGATGGGGGACATTTCTCAGGACATTGCCATTGTAGGGATTGGATGTCGCTTTCCTGGTGAGGCGACTTCGCCGGAGAAGTTTTGGGATATGCTTGTACACGGTCGAGACGCCTGGTCAGAATTTCCTCCGGACCGTCTCAACATTGACGGCTTTTACCATCCCGATTCAGACAGACAAGGCGCAATTAATATACGCGGAGGCCATTTCCTCAAAGAGGACGTCGGAACGTTTGACGCTCCGTTTTTCTCATTAACAGCAAAAGAAGCGAAGTCGATTGACCCTCAACAACGCCAATTGTTGGAGGTCTCATACGAAGCACTAGAGAACGCAGGTGTCCCAGTCGAACAACTTCCCGGGACAGATACCAGCTGTTTTGTAGGAGCATTCATGAATGATTACCAAATTCTTTCGTCCAGAGATCCCGACAATGATGCTCCGTACGGCGCCACCGGCACTGAGATCGCAATTATGTCCAACAGGATCTCCTGGTTCTTTGACTTGAAGGGACCTAGTTTGACCTTGGATACTGGCTGTAGTGCTAGTCTTGTTGCATTGCATCTTGGTTGCCAGAGTTTGCGCACTAGAGAGTCCAACATGTCAATAATCGGTGGCGCCGGCGTTATTCTATCTCCTAATGCTATGTTCAACATGACTGCACTCCATTTTTTGAGCCCGGACAGTCGGTGTTTCAGTTTCGATCACAGAGCGAATGGATATGGTCGAGGAGAAGGGGTAGCAGTCGTCGTGCTCAAGCGTTTACCTGACGCGGTCGCTAGCAACGACAACATACGCGCCGTCATTCGAGGCTCTGGAACGAACCAGGATGGCCGTACTCCAGGCATAACCCTTCCCAGCCGAGATAGGCAAGCTGACCTCATCCGGTCGATTTACGAGAAGAATGGACTAGACCCGAGCCGCACAAAGTACTTGGAAGCCCATGGTACCGGTACTAGTGCAGGTGACCCTCTGGAAGCCGGGGCTGTAGGGGACGTGTTCGCATCGTCACGGAACTCGGATGAGCCTTTGCTAATAGGGTCGGTTAAAACTAACGTCGGCCACCTTGAAGGCGCCGCAGGACTGGCTGCGTTGGTAAAGACTGTTCTCATTTTGGAAAACGGACTCATTCCACCAAATCTAAATTTCGAGAAACCGAACCCAAACATTGATTTCACTGGACTAAAATTGAGGGTATGTACCAACTAAGTTTTGCTGGGCCTCTTTTCCCTGTGAAGGTTGAGACTTTCAATACATAGAAAGCTAATCGATATCCAGGTACCAATTTCACTGACACCGTGGCCTATTGGCAGTCTACGACGAGCAAGCGTCAACTGTTTTGGTTTCGGCGGCACCAGCGCTCACGTCGTCCTTGACGACATCGAGCATTACCTCTTAGAACATAAACTTTCGCCACACCAATCGCCTAATGTCGATGGCACGCGCACTCTTAGTTTCTCAGCGACAGCCACAGAAGCTCCGCATAGCCCGAATTCCGTTGACTCCGCGATCGGCTTGGATAGTGCCGAGACGTTCTATCAGTCACACTTATCGCTACCGCCAAAGGTCCTTGTATGGTCATCGCACGAAAAGACTGGTGTTACGCGAGTCGTTGAAGACCAGTTGGAATGGATTCGCCTTTCATCTTCCCCTGTTGATACACCGTACCCGCGAAGTGAAAGCATCGACGTCGCAAATTTTGCCTATACGCTCGACTCTAGGCGTTCTAAGCATATCTGGAGGGGATTTCTTACTAGCCGCTACTCTTCAGACTTGACAACGATCAATGCCGTTGATCGACTGCAAGGCCCACTACGATCTTCAGCGAACCGCAAGTTGGCGTTCGTCTTCAACGGTCAGGGCTCGCAGTGGCCAGCTATGGGCCGTGAATTGCTCTCCTACATCGTGTTCCGAAACAGCATGCAGGAATCCAGCGACTATCTCCAAAGACTCGGTGCGTCCTGGAGTCTCTCTGATGAGCTTCTAAAAGGACCAAAGAGTTCGCAGATTGATCTACCAGAGATCTCACAACCTGCATGTACTGCATTGCAGATTGCTCTTGTCGACCTAATGGACGACTGGTCAGTTCGTCCCAAGGCCGTAATTGGCCATTCAAGCGGTGAGATCGCAGCAGCGTATTGCGCAAAATGTCTAAGCAAGCAAGATGCTTTGGCTGTGGCTTACTACCGAGGGATTGCTGCAAGGGATGTCTCCGTTGCAGCACCAGATCTGAGAGGTGCAATGCTTGCTGTCGCTTTGTCGGAGGATGCAGTTCAGGCTTACTTAAGAGGCCTCTCTAGCGTTGTTGTGGCTTGTGTTAACAGCCCTTCGAATGTGACTCTGTCAGGGGACGAATATGCAATCGATGTCCTGATAGATCGCTTCGCAAGAGATAGAATTATCTCAAAAAAGTTAAGAGTGAAGAACGCCTATCACTCTCCGCACATGCTGGCTGTCGCCAAATCATACACGCAAAATATTGCCAACATCAAAGCTGCGGCGGTGACAGCAGATATGCCAATAATTGCCTCCAGTGTGAACGGCGAAATTCTCACAGCTAGAGATCTTGGCCCTGGATACTGGGTGGACAACATGATATCGAAGGTCCGATTTTCCGGGGCGTTGGAGACCTTTCTAGCCAAAGGTGTAGCGCTCTCTGAAGATCTTACGATTGTTGAAATAGGTCCGCATTCTGCTCTTCAAGGACCTATCAAAGATACCCTCAAACACTGTGGCAAAGACGCAGACTACCTGTCAACCCTGGTCCGTTATAAAGACGCAGCAGAGACTGCTCTGGAAGCAGCAGGCAAGCTGTGGTGTCTTGGGCATTGCATTGATTTGCGGAGAACGAACGAGCCATCTGGAACCGGTGGGCAGCAGCGGAAGCCGCTCAAGTCTCTACCTTCTTACTCATGGAACCATTCCAAGACGCACTGGCACGAGACACGACTGAGCAAGGAATACAGGCTAAGAGGTCAACCCCGACTCGATCTTCTTGGTGCTCTATCTCCAGAGTCTAAGCCATCGAACATGATGTGGAACAATTATATTCGCGTTTCTGAAAATCCTTGGGTCAAGGACCATAGAATCCAAGGTCACGTTTTGTACCCTGCGGCCGGTATGATCGTGATGGCCCTTGAAGCTGCACTCCAGATTGCTTATAATAAGGATATCAGCGGAATTGAGCTGGTCGATCTGAATATTAGCACTGCGATTGTGGCGCCAGAGACGGAAGAAGGTATCGAAACTAGCATTTCGGTCCGCCCAGCACCAAAAGATTGGCACACGTTCACAATATCCTCTTACGCAAATGGAGGGCCGTGGCAGGTGAACTGTGACGGGAGACTTCGCATACATTCCGGCACGGCCACTACAGCCCTGAGAAGTTACACTCATTCCCAAGCGTATGAAAGCGCGGTCAGTTTCTGCACTCAAGAGCGCTATCCACAGGATCTCTACGCCTCTCTTAAAGACATTGGTCTAAATTACGGTCCGATGTTTCATCTGTTACATTCTGTCAAGGTCGGACGAGACATGGGAGTCTCTAAACTTCATATCCAAGACACCAAAGCATGCATGCCATGTGCATTCGAATATCCACATCTGATTCATCCAACAACGCTCGATGGTGTTTTCCAGACGATATTCCTGGCTGGAACAGAAGCTATGGTTCCCACGGCTATCGAATCTTTCTATGTCGCTGTAGATTGCCCCATTGGCGTTGGTACCATCTTGACTGGTTATTCCAAGTCGTCAGCTTATGGCTTTCGCGAATCGATTGGTACTGCTGTGATGTCCACGGATCCATGGACGACTCCAAAGATTATACTGCAGGGGGTCCATTGCACAAAACTCGGCAACAAACTGGTCGAAATACCAAAGACGAGGAATTACTGCACTGATATGCACTGGATTGACGATGTCGACTTACTAGAGAAATCTTACGCTATTGAGAGACTCGGTCGGAAGTCATGGGATATGCCGTGGCCTCCGATGAGCATGCTTGAAGATCTTGAGCATGCCGCCTACATGTATATCAAGCGTGCCCAAGCAAGTCTAGGACTTCCAAATACAGAATCCAGACAAAGAGCTTCTCACTTAAATGTCTTCGAAAAGTGGATGGCGGAGCAAGCACTTTCAGTTGAAAATAGGGTTCATCCCTTTGCCCGAGAAGAATGGTTAAAGGACCTTTCAGATGAAGACCACCCACTGCTTGCAAGAGTTGCCCAGCAAACAGTCAATGGTAGACTCCTATGCCAAGTTGGAGAACAACTCCCCGGTATTATGTCAGGCAACGTAGACGGGCTTGAAGCCCTTGTCAAAGGCAACGTCCTGTCTGACTACTACGCAAACAACACGAGCATGAAATTTCTCGTCCCTCAGATTCGCGAATGGGTGGAGCTATACGGCTTGAAGCATACCAAAATACGTATCCTCGAGATCGGTGCCGGAACAGGCAGCATGACAAAGCCGGTTCTAGAAGCTCTAATGCCGGATGACGGAACGAGCATGTTTTCCAAGTACACTTATACCGACATCTCCTCGGCAATGTTTGGTAATGCACGCTCAATGCTAAGCAAGTGGGAAGAGCGAATCGAGTATCGGGTACTTGACATCGACCAGGTCCCGACGAAACAGGGATATCTCTCCGACAACTACGACCTGATTATCGCAAGCAATGTCTTTCATGCAACCAAGCTTATTGAGAAGACTTTACAACACACCAAGATGCTTTTGAAACCTGGTGGGAAGCTCCTCCTCGTCGAAACGACAAGGCTCCTGACCAATGTTGGTCTCATCTTTGGCGTCTTGTCGGGTTGGTGGTATGGCGAAAGCAACGGAAGATATGGAGGACCTACTCTTAATGAGCAGCAGTGGGACGATATCCTCAAACGTCAAGGCTTTTCCGGTGTCGATGTAGCCATGAATGACTTCCCTGATGAGGAAGTGAGATCGATGACAGCAATGGTGACGACCCTGAAAAATAGCCACACCTCTACACCTAAAGAAGTCTTGCTGCTATCTCAGGGACCAGGTCCACTACAAGAAGTACTCTCGGCAGCTGTCAGCTCTTTTTTGATTGACAACGGAGTTTCTACACAGATCGCCAATTATGATGAAGCACATTTCAGAGACCTGACCGGAAAGATTTGCATCAATCTACAATCAGCTGTTATGAATTCGCGTGCGCTCTCCGCATCTGATCTTAGAAATCTCAAACACATAGTAACAACCTGCAATGGCTTTTTGCATGTTACATTTGGAGGTGAAGATCAAGCTTCCAGTCCTTACTCCGGTGTAGTTTCAGGCATGTTTCGGAGCATCCGCTCGGAAAATCCTCAACGCCAATTATACTCACTTAACATACAAGCAAGTCGGAATTCTGTACCGCATGAAATTGCTAGACAGATAATGCGGGTCTTCTCAATAAGCTTTCTCTACGATCAATCTGCCACCGAAAAAGAATACGTGCTCAGTGCCAAAGGAGCCTTGAAGATTCCGAGGTTATTGCCATTAAAGGAAATCAATGCCTTGATTGGCGATCGTAATGACCCACTGCACAAACCGAGCACGGATAGCGTCTCGCCAAACCGCGCGCTGGAGCTGACTTTGTCGACGCCGGGTGATCTTTCGACACTACATTTACACGAATGCGAAAAAGGCTCCTTGGTAATTGGTCTCGCCCCAACGGCCATAGAGATCCAGGTTCACGCATGCTCCATCACACACAAAGATTTCCTGACGGCTGCCGGCAAAACACCGTATTCGAGCTTCTCATCAGTGGCTGCGGGAGTTGTGACCCAAGTTGGTACCTCCGTCAAAACTACTTCTTGTGGAGACTTCGTCTTTGCCTATAATCCACCTGCAGCGGGTGGATGTGCGAACACTTTATTTGTTGCAGATGAGAACATGATCCAGCCACTACCTCAGCATATGAGCTTTGATGATGCAGTACCGCTTGGTCATGCTGGGCTGGCGGCAGTTCACGCCGTTGAGAATTTAGCGAGACTACAGGCCAATGCGACGATATTGATCCTTGACGGCGCCTCGACACCAGGCCGCATTGCCGTCCAGCTTGCGCGAGCGATTGGTGTAGAAGTTCATGTGCAGGTAAGAAACGAGTCAGAGATGGAGCTCATGACGAACTTGTACCAGATCCCCCAAAAGAACATTTTCCAGGCTCAAAATTCGGATCTTTCGATTTCCGAATATTTTGAAGATACTGCGGAAGTTGGTTTTGATGCAGTGATCGATATTAACGCGAGACATGACGGGCCAGCTTGGACATCGGTCTCGGAGACTTTATCATGTCTGGCAGAAGGCGGGAGATTTGTTGAGATGACAACCAGCCAGAGTCCGGTAAGAGATCTATCGATGATACTTCAGCGTAACGCACAAATCTGCACGTTTAGTCTTGACCGCATGTGTGCTAAAATACCACAAGAATTTTCGGCACTGCTGAAGAGGGTATTTCGACTCCTTGACGACGGGACGATTGACTGGAGTGGACAATCAAAAACGGAGACCTTCAGTGCCCAGAACATTGCAGAGGCATTCAAAGCAGTGGCCGACGACGTCCAGCGCTCTTGCATACTCAACATCTCTCCGTGTCAACAAGCACCCCTTCTCCTCTTCCCAACTGCCACTCCAGTACTTAGGCCCGATGCATCATATATTCTCAGTGGCGGCTTTGGTGGTATCGCCCTCTCTGTCGCTACCTATCTCGCCCTTCATGGAGCGCGCTACCTCATCTTGCTCTCCCGCAGCGCTGGATCAAAGGATCACGAAGAGACATCCAATTTTCTCTCCAGGCTTCAAGCACTCGATGTCCACGCCCTGAACATTTCCTGCGACATTACTTCTCCTGAGTCTCTCTCTTCTGCGCTCAGCCAAGCTTCTTCCTCTAGCTTTCCTCCAATCCGCGGCATCATTCAATCCGCCGCGGTCCTCTCAGATTCGCTGTTCGAAAATATGACTTACGAGGCCTACACAGCCGTCACAGCACCAAAGATCGCCGGCTCATGGAACCTGCACGCTGCGCTCCTGCCCTCAGAAACACAGCCTCCGCTCGACTTCTTCATCATGCTCTCAAGCAGCGCGAGCGTCATGGGCACGCGTGGCCAGGCAGCCTACGCCGCCGGCAACGCGTTCATGGACGCGCTGGCGCGATACAGGAGAAGCAATGGCCTGGCGGGGACAAGCATCGATCTCGGCATGATCGAAGACGTGGGCATGGTCGCGCGCGATCCATCTGTGCGGGAGAAGATGGTGCGGGCCGGATTCTTCGGTGTCACGACGGAGACGGTCAAGAAGCTCGTAGGGGCGGCGATCTGCGGGAGTGTGGATAGCGAGGAAGTGCCGGCTCAGCTAGTCTGTGGGGTGGGGACGGGAGGGTTGATGAGTCAGAAGAAAGTCGAGGATCCGTATTGGATGGCGGATAGCAAGTTTGCGGTTATGAGGGAGGTGGATATGGCCTCCTCGGTCGCTACGTCAGCGTCGTTGACGACTTCTGATGCAACCGCGTCCTTAAAGTACGCCATGACTCAGGCGGCGTCCCCGACCGAGAAACGGGAGCTTGTGCAGCAAGCTCTCTTGGCGAAGTTGGCAAGGAGTTTGAACGTCGGTGTTGATGATCTGGATCCGAGGAAGAGTGTGTCTGCCTATGGTGTGGATAGTCTGGTGGCGGTGGAAGTGAGGAACTGGATTCTGAAAGAGACTGGTGTCGAAGTCAGCGTCTTTGAGATTCTGGGGCCAGAAGGGAGTGCAGCTGGAATTAGTGGCAAAGTCGTTGCCAGATGATTGTCGTATCAGGGTACTGAGGAGATCGATCGAAGCCATGTCCAGAAATCGAGAACAGTGTCCGATATGCAAAGATCAATGAACTATGACGAAGTCATCAAAGATTCTGCAGCTGACAAGAACAGAAACCAACCGCTTCGCAGACTTATGGTATATCGTTATTCCTTGCTGTTAAGGTAGATACAAGGAGGGCTAGTAGCCTGAATGATTTCACGTAAAAGAGCCAAATAATATAACTCAGAACCAGCGGTCACTCCTCCTCATCATCCTCCGCTGGATCGGCCAGCCGACCACCTTCAGCTTGTATTCTAACTTCTTGTTTTCTGTACAAGCTGGCCAGGAAGTCCGACGTGCTCGCCTCATCGATGCTCTTATCTTCCCTGACTTTCAGGAATCGAGGGAACCGCAAGCTCAAACCTCTTTCTTCGCTAACCAGTCCTATCGCCGCAGTATAGGTAGGACTCAGCGTTATATCCGCAAACGCCATCTCCCACACTTCTTGCGGTTCAAACCAGACATCGGGGTGACCTCCGTACTCGATATAGCTTGGGCGATCAATCGTGTTGATGCCGTCTTCGGAGTATTTCTCCTTGTTCGCCTTGTAGAAGGTGTCGGTGAAGCCAGAGATGCATTTCGTCACAACTTGAAGGGATCCAGTTTCAGGATCTCGGCAAGCTAGTAAGATGGGAGACCACCATTTTGCTTTGCGGCCCTGACCGTGCCATGCAGCCACGGGTACAAGATCGATAGTATCTGCTGCAGTATTGTAGTCCTTCTTGACCTTCAGCCAGGAATCGAGCCGTTTGTCTGGCTCGTAAGTGGAAAGTAGAGCTTTTCTCCTGGTGCCTTTTTCCTTCTCTTCATTCTTCCCGCTATGACTCTTCTTCGCCGCTTTTCGTCCCTTTGTTGACGTCGTTAGCGTCGCCTCTATCACGTGGTCCACGTCTCCTTCATCATCGTTGGGCATTAGATCCGGATTAGGCAAGTTGTCGAGAACTTTAACCATGATACCCTCGCACTTGACATCTGTCGCACTCTTGAAGAATTCTAGCACCGTCTCGGAATCGGCGGAAGTGGCGTCAATGCTCTTGACCCACGTGAAATGGTTTTGTTTCTCGATGAACATACTCCGCAGCAGTCCTCGGCGCTCGCGAAATGGTCTGTCAAGCAGCTCCTCGCCATTCATATACATCAAGTCAAATGCAAAAAGGCATACGTCGACTTTGATGCTTCCAATATCCACGTCTTTTCTTGCCCGATTGGTCAGCACTTGGAACGGCTTCAGCTTACCAGACTCTCGGTCGACCGCGACGACTTCGCCTTCTAATATGAAGCTAGAGACACCATCCCCTCGAATTTCAGGTACGAGAGCGACAAGATCAGGGTATTTATCAGTCATCACCTCCAGATGTCGGGAAAATATTGAAACTTTGCCATGCTCGTCGCAATGGACTTGCGCTCTTTGGCCATCATATTTGAACTCACAGCTGAAATCTCTACCTTGAAGCTTTGTGAGCATGTCTCCAAGGTCTCGTGTGATACTTCCCAACATAGGCCGCAACGGAATATGTAGAGCAAGTCCGCATCTAACGAGTAATTCTTCGCTGACACCGACTTCTAGCAAGGTTGGGACTAGGTCATTGTAGTTCGGTCGTCTTGCGAAGCAAGCTTTGACGACTTCCTCTGCCTTCGAATACCTCTCAGCCAGCGCTTCCTTCTTCAGGGTAGCTAGCTCAGCTCTTCCTGCAACTGGAAAAGTGGCACCAGTAGGTCGTGTGAAAAGAAAAGCACGGGCTAAAGCAATGAGCATTGTTGTCTTGACAGCACCAATCCGCAGATGTTGGCACAAAGTCCTTACAATGTATCGGCTTTCTTCGGCACCCCTAGCGTCCTGAACAAGGCGTTCAACAATTCGTTGCTTGCTCTCCACGCAACCTTGACCTTTACTATTAGCGATCTTGACCAATGACCCATAGACTCCCTGGATCGAAAGTGGCTTAGGCTTGCGCAAAGTAAAACTCTGCTTCTTTTTGGCCTCGAAGGCCACATCTCCAGCGTCACCGTGCTTGTCATAAAGCGTCTTCAAGCCATTGTTGTCAAGCCCACAGACCTTCTTTAGAGCTTTTGATATTGCGGATCCGCCTAAACCCAGTTCCAATGAGATGTAGGGAGGCGAGATGGCGTTAGTTGCGAGCCACACCGCGGGTAGCAGACTGTCTGGATCGCCTTCAATAACAGTGCGGAGGCAATTGACCAGAGTATCCACTATCTTTATGCGACTTTGTGTGCTGTTCACAAGGACGAAGCATCGTGTTAGTAGAGCATAAGATGCCTGCCCACCCTCGGCAGCCCAGTGCTTTTGTAGCTCCTCAACATATTTTTGCGGCTCGAAAGTCATTGGATTCTCATCAAACGGAACAGTGAGTGATATAGAGTCTTCTGCGGAAGCTAAAGACTGTAGCGAAAGCACGTCCTTCTTGGTTTGCGTCGTGACGACATCTGGTGGTTGTGTATGTGTTCCATCCACCTCAGATTTGGAAGGCAAATCGTTTGGAGTTCCAGCTGCAGCAGCATTACCGTGGGTGTTTTCCGAGGAAGCCTCGACCCCATTGGCTTCTTGGACCTGCTCAGAGGCCGCCTCAGCGTCTACATTGTCAAATTCTTGCTGCAGTTTCCTGGCGTACTCCTCGTCTGTCAATTGAGACTCCCCGACCTTGATATCTTTTTCATCCCACTTCTTAGACAGATTTCCACCACTTTGGGCCTTTGGAGTCGCGGCAGACTGCGAGCCTGGCTTGCCGAAGAAGAAGTCTAAGCTTCTCTTTGGTACTGGAGAAAGTTTGGAGTCGTTCTTCTTGCGCCTTTTGGCCGGGCTCTCCATCCGATCTGTGGATGAACAGGAAATTTAGCGAGAACTACCGCAGGTTCATGGCTGGCACTTGGTATCAGGAGCTCTCTAATGGAGTTAGAGGCTCAAGCTCCTTGCAAAGACCACACTGTGAACTCTCGTTTTCAGGAATGTCTCTAGTAACGATTCAATTGAGGTGGAGGTTGATGGTCACTTGTGAATCTCAGCGTTCATTGTTTTCGTTAGAGATTGGCATGGAGATCGTCGAACTCTTTTCGCTGATGAGACGATACGAGTCTTCGAGATGCTGTTAGTTGCGTCGAAAGTTTACTGTAGGGCTTGTAGGCGACGTCATTAGCGGCGCGTTCCCCGGATTTTCACGCGTGACGACCCTCTGGGCGAATCTCCGAAAAATTTGGAGCAACGGGCCAAAGCTCTGAATTTCGTCGGTGAAAGCTGGCATTAGCAAAACAGTTCAGCTGACTTCAATCTGCCATGGCCTCTGAGACTAGTATTCGGGTGCAAGATTATCTAAATGACAAGCTCCAGACCGAGAGCGACCTTGAGAGCATCGAAACCCTAATCGAGAATGTCCAACAACACCAAGAGCTCCTCAGCAAGCAGGTACGTGGGTTGCTGGCCTTTTCAAGCTTCTGCAGCTGATGGTTGATTCGACCTGTAGCTTGAAGAAGCCAACGATGCTTTGCGTACAGTGACTGCCGCGTCTGAGGAGCACGCCGCAGCTTTGCGGTCGAATACACTATTATTTCAAGAAGAACAGGATGACCTCGATCAGAGACTAAGGGACCTGACTCAATCAAGCACAAGCGATGAGGCGGTCAAAAAGTTTGAGGCAAGCATGGAGAAGCTGCAAAAGCTTGATGTCTCCGTTGGCTATATGGAGGTGCTTCAAGAAGCCGAGAACCTCAGTCGAGAAGCCCGCAGGAATACCATGCAGGCTCCCCAATCTGCCATATCTCCATACACCCGACTGAGAAGCCTCGCGACTGCACTGAGCGACGCTCAACCTGCAGCCGAGGGAGCTGCGCCCCATCTTGTTGATCATGTTGAGCAGCAGAGCACTAGAATATTTGAAGAGCTGAAAGGGGCGTTTGGTAAAAATTTAACGGACACGCTAGGCGGCATGCTATGGCCAGAGAATGAGCTCAACTTAAGCGAAGACCTTGTATTGAAGTTTTCAGATCAAGTTGGATTACTGCTGGATTTGCAAGAACCGTTGGTGATTCCAAAATCCCTGAATGATACATACGTTGACAATTACAGTGACTTGCAAGCCTTACTTTCATCCCTGCAATCTTCTTCCACCTTACACGATCCGCCTGTGTTATTACCGCTGGAGGTAATGGTCCATCCTCTTGAACTGCGATTTAAGTACCACTTCAGCGGAAAGAGGCCAACCAATCGTCTTGACAAACCGGAGTATTTCCTGTCTAACGTCCTCGACATACTCGAATCGCAGAACGCTTTTCTTGTAGAATTTCTGCAGCCGTTGCTAGACCAACGAACGCAAAACACGTTGCAGGATCTTGAACTTTTGTTTACCGACGCAATATCCGCCTTCATCACGGCCCTTTTACCAATGGTGAGGCTCAAGATCCTGAATCTACTACCGCAAATTGTGGAGAACCCAAATCTTCTTTCGCACTTCATGCACGAACTCATGAAGTTTGATGATACGGTTCGCGATGAATGGGGATACACGCCAGTCCCGGGGGCTCTCGAATCATGGAATGGCCTAACGTGGGAAGTTCTTGAAACACACTCCTATTTCCAATCATGGTTACGGGTTGAACAAGGGTTTGCCCTTTCACGTTATCGAACAATCATCAACGCCGAAGACAGTGGCGAGATCGACTACGATAGCCTGGAACCAAATTCAACTAAACCTACCAAAGGCGCCATTCGCGTCAATGATCTCCTCGAAACCACTACAGACCGCTACCGCCCACTTTCCTCCTTCAGTCAGAAAATCCGCTTCCTCATCGATATCCAAATAGAAATCTTCGATCAATACTACAATCGTCTGCGAGACTCGCTTGAAACCTTTCTAGCTCTCACCACTACCATCGGTCGTGCCACTATGTCTGACCAAAGGTCAGACGCTGTAGACCTTTCCGGCACAGCCGGGCTTGAGCGCCTTTGTCGTGTCCTTGGTTCTGCCTCCTACCTCGAAGACAAAATGTCTGATTGGAGCGAAGACGTCTTCTTCCTTGAGCTCTGGGACGAGCTTGTCGACCGTGCCAAACATAATGCTGGTACCAATCGCTCGGTTGCTCGCGACCTCACTACTGCCGAGATTGCGTCCAAAACCTCCGCCTCTCTTGCCCAAAACGGCAATGCAGGTCCTGATTCCGACGATCACGACGATAATGGCGCACTCTTTGACGAAACCGCATCCGCCTACCGCCGCCTCCGCCTCCGCAGCGAGAGCATCCTTGTTGAGACACTCACTTCGAATATTCGCTCAGCTCTTCGCCCTTACGCTAAGGTAGCATCTTGGGCATCTCTCTCCGCGCCCTCATCCTCTCCAACACCGTCCCCTGAACTCGATACTATCCTGCACCTCCTCTCCACGCAGCTGTCCTTCCTATCCACGGTACTCGCCCCGTCCACTCTCCGCCACATAGTTCGCCAGACTTGCCTGGCCATCCAGGACCTCATGTGGGAACGCGTGCTTACGCGCAACACGTTTAGTGCAGCTGGCGCGGCGCAGCTTGCTGCGGATGTTGCGGCGATATGCAATGTTGTTGATCGAGTGGTCAAAGTGGACGGCGAAGCTGGCAGAGGCCTGAGGAAGTTGATAGAGGGAGTCAGGCTGGTTGGATTACCTATCAGGGCAAGTAGGAAGAAAGACAGAATTGAACAGGCAGCGGAGGATGAGGGGGAGGAAGACGCATGGGATCTTGATGATGGAGAGGTGGAGAGTGGAGACAATGAGAGCGCTGATGATCAAGATGCGCTTGAGGAGAGGGTCTGGGGACTGTGGGAAGTGGAGAACAGGCTGTTCAAGAGCAATGAGGAGGCGAGGGAGGTGCTGGCTGAGATGGGGATCAGGTCGTTGAATGAGATAGAGGCCCGCGCTGTGGTGGAACGGAGGGTTGAGGTTGGGAGTTGACAGGGCATGCGGTATTGAACTCTCGATACAAGCTACCATACTGGAAGGCGTGGAGTAACGCCACGATTATACCCACTTCTTTGATCGGTTACCCGACTCTTTTGTCGTGGATGCTACACCGTCACATTCCATCTATGCTCAGCACACACCCTGAAGGTGTGAGCTATATCATTGGTTTAAAGGTACACACTTGCTCAACCCTTGCTCAGGCTTTCCGCAAGACGTGTGCTAGCCATCATCGCTGTGCTCAACGAGGTTCGCTATGCGGACGCGGATGAGGTTTAGCCGAGGGGGTTTAAGGTATCAACTCCTCGCAAGTGATGGTGGTGGACCAAATCACTGAGCGAGGGGATCGCATCGAATTCGCCACTGCTCTGCATACTATATTCATATGTTTTCCCGATACTTCTACAAGATTAGTGCGTTTACTGCTTATAAGCGATATTCAGGATCACTGTTTAGTTACAGGCCGTATTTCACATGTCGCGGAAAGCTCAACAACGGTGAGCTTGGGTAATGTGCCAAAATTCTCACATTCTCAAAGGTTCCAGAATCACACGACACTCCTTAGCTACCACAGAAGAGGCTTTATAGTCGAGTCTTGATTTTGCAGAAAGCTGATAGGTTTTAGCTTTGATTGTCCAGGATCGCCGACCGGGGTCTTGTGCTGTCGAGGTTGGGCTCGGGGTAAGGCTAACATCTTTCTCTACTTCTGTAAAAGAGCAATTCAGCCTCAGCCTGATTTTGAGCGCCACCTTTAGCAAGCGATGTCATTCGTCAGCAATTTACGAGCAGCTGGGGCGGGGTTGAGCAAGTCAGCCACCGGTCAGGATGTTTGAAAGCCTGCTGTAGCGCAACGTACGAATGTGAATTTTGAACTTCTTATCGGTCTCTGCACTGGTGCTTGTCCTTACGATTTTCAGAGAATGCGGCAATAAACTTATGCGCAATCTGGCCCTACCCGAATTCTGAGCAATGTCTGGTATTGCCGAGTTGGCTGTCGCATGCAAAGTCCTTCAGCTTATCTCCACAAGCCATGAGCTTGTATCCATAGGGAAGCAGATTTACAACCAAGGTGCCACGGATGCGATGCAAGGATCAAAATTCACTTCGGAGCATCTTACGCAGCTGTCCCAACAGTTAGAAGAAGACTTGAAGCAAGCCTGCCAACCGTTGCCTCCCCACGAGGTTGAGCTTCAAAATCTCGCTGGTAAGACGCTTCAAACGTCTGCAATCCTGAGGGACAAGCTGCAAAAGCTTTCTCTAGATGAGTCGCACCGGAAGCCAGCCAGTGCCATTTTAACGGCGGGGAAGACCTTTTGGCGGAAATCAGCGATTGAAAAGCTTGATAAATCGTTGTCAAGGTATGAGCAAGCACTTCAAACGCAGCTTCTGACAAACACAAGGTCGGTTGAAAGACTTCTCGCTAACATGCAGCAATTTTTAATCTTTGGTACCTTCTCTAGGTTGCATCAGCAAGCAACAGCGGCGAAACAGAGCGAACAGTTTGCGAAACTCAATAAGAATCTCAAACTTTTCATATCCGACCTCGTAAAAGGTCAGAAAGACCTGTCGGAGCTTGACCGTGCCCAAGCAGCTCTCACGAGAGATGTCGTCATAGCAGAGTCGAAGAAGACAAGGCTACAGATCGCGCATAAGTTTCAAACCTTTCAAGAAGATGTCAGAGATCAAGATCAGCAACAGCGTCTACTACGAAGTCTGAAATTCCCAAGCATGAACGCACGGCGCAATGACCTGGAGAGGATGCACGCATATCCTGGCACCTATAACTGGATTTTTGAACACCCTGTCGATGCAAGATGGGATAGCTTCGTCGTCTAGCTACAATCAGGCACTAAGAAGATGTACTGGATCAATGGGAAAGCCGGCACTGGAAAAAGCACTTTGATGCATTTCCTCAGCCACAACGAGCAAACCTATGTAGAATTGCGGGGCCGGCAGGAATCTCGAAATTCGATCACACAAAAACCAATGATACTTTCTTTCTTGCTTCTTCTGGTCGGCTGGAGATCCTATGCAAAGAAGCCATAAGGGGATGCTTTGTACACTGCTATACAATTTCCTTCATCATTCAGAGTCAAATGCCGGACCCCTGTTATGTAACGCCAACGTAAGGTCCAAAGATAATACCGATGACTGGTCCGTCCCCGAGATTCTGACGTCCTTGAGGGAGGTCATTCAAGAATACAATGCTCCGATGTGTATCTTCCTAGATGGTCTAGACGAAATTGATCAGAAAGAGCCTCCGCAAGAGCTCTTGGATATGCTGCACATACTCCATGGCATTGAGCAGGTCCAAATTTGCGTTTCGAGCCGCCCAGAGAATAGATTTCTTCGCGAATTCAAGCTTTCACCCTCTCTCAGACTGCAGGATTTGAATCGAAATGACATTCAACTACTGGCGAAAGATCTCCTTGCAGAAAAGTTAGAGTCTCGCGACATCCCTCAGTATATTCTTGACAGTATTGAAAGAAAAGCTGAGGGTGTTTTTCTATGGGCACGTCTAGCCATTGAAAATGTCTTGACTGGCTTAGACGATGAAGATACGTTGGATCAACTTGAAGCTCGAATTAACGAACTTCCTCCAGGACTTAAACCCTTGTATGCTCAGATGTGGTCTGAAGTCAACGCAGCCTTCAGACTGCATCTCGAGGAAACTGTGATATACCTTGATACTATACTTGCTTGTCTAAATTGGTTCAGTCTCTTCGCATTTGTGGCTGCAACAAGTGTGGAAGTTCGAGACTCGTGTTTGCAACGTCACGAAATTCTATCTCCACACTTATTTCTAAGTGAATGCCGGAGAACGGAGCGACGGCTCATTGAAAGGTGTGCTGGGCTTGTGGAAGTGGCTGGCAGCTCTTCGAAGCCCTCAGATGATGAAGACGTCGCTAGTGGTAGTGACGACTGTATGTGGGAAAGTTTACTTAGCTCAGATTCCAGGGTTCAGTTCATCCACCGCTCTGCAAGAGATTTCCTTGCCGGAGCAAGGCCAGGAGACCTTCACTTTGGAAATTTACTTCAAAACAAGGCACAGGCACAGGCCAGAGTGGTCACGGGACAAATAATCGTGAGCTTTTACGGCCGCACTGCTTCACTAACAGCCCGGCGGATGTGGCTATTGTCTGATACCTTCAGCAACATACACGATATCGAAGACGCAGAGATTCAAGTCGAGCTAATTGAGACTCTCGAGCAAATGATGAATCGAGATTGCGAATTTAATTATCCAAAAACCCCCAAGAAAAAGGCATTGATGCATGTCATCCGAACCCATACGTTGCACCAGACTTCTACCTTTAGTGAACCATTAGGAGACGCCATGGGGTTTCCCGGCCTCGTTCTTGGAAATTTAATCGTGTCATATATTCCTCGGCTCCTGGAAAAGCTTCCTGTGCAGCCAAAGTTACAATACCTCTCCCATCTTCTGGCCATGGCATTGCATCTCTACTCCATTTGTTTGCCATTCAAGGACTACAATTGGCAAACGTCCTATCTTGACCTTATTGACCACCCTATTAACCGGGGGGCAGATCCCACGGTAGGATACGTCACCTGCTATAGCGCAATTGAACTCATATCTCCTTTGGCCTCATTCATCAGCTGTTACGTCTTTGATAATTCATCATCTAATATGGAACAGTCCTTCACACTATTGGAAAAGTTGCTCGCATCAAGTCGACACTGCAATGCATCAGTCCTTTTGTGCGTCCGAGTTATGGACCATAAACCTTGCGATTGTAGACGGACACGTGAAGACAGAGTCAATCCGTGGAAACCTCTCAGGTGGGAATATGGAGGCGAGGTGACCCTATTACGGCGCAACTATCACTCGTATGGATCCCCCCATCCTGGAACCCTCCTGCTCATCGAGGTCAATACACCAGCGCTCTTGGCAATGGCTTTGGACAGGAGTAACATGTCTCGCCACATCCCGCACTTCACTTCGCTCATCGGAATTGCGCCTCATTCTAGGCCTATTGCCGTAATGAAAAGGCATTATCATAGAGAGGAAGCCCACAACCGCGATAGTCATGGTCAAGAACTTTCTTCAAACATTGGAGTGTCTCGAGAGGGTAGACAAGAAGACTGAGAAGACGATAGAGAGGACTATTGCAATGTGGATGAAGGGGAACGCAGGGAAGATCATGATAAAGAAGATGTTCAATTAGACGAGTATGAGAGCAAAGGATATGGGAGTGTATGGGGTGAGAAGATTTACAGGTTAATTAAATCCGTCAACAGCGACAAGCACTCGGAAGCGCTTCTTGCCCAGTTCGATCAACTCAACAAAATGTCCGGCTCCAATTGGGCGAGCGAGAAAGGTTACCGGATGAGGGTGAATCTCTTGGCGATTGCTGACGAAGCCTTTAATGCAGGCGAAAAATTTGAAATTCACAAATATATGTTCGAACAAGGACACTGGCGGCCAGGAGAATTGAAAGAAAGGAACGTCAAGCCATCGAGACCTTACGAGGCGGCCGAGCCAAATGCGGCAGATTTGATTGAACTGGAACAGTGTGCCGACTGTCGTAAGCGGCGGACTGGCGTAAGCAGAGAGCGTGTCACATAGTAAACCCTCGATATAAGCAACAGCTTCTAGAAGAGATTCTTTCCTTTATATAGATATAGGATTTAATTAGAATAACTTAAAAACTTCTAGGTTAATATTTAGAGAAAAGAAAACTTAACAAGATTTCAAATCGATTTTTAAAGCCTCCTGAGACTTTAAATCGTACACGCGATCCGTTGCTTGTATCGAGGGTTTCCTGTACAATCATACTGGCAGGTGCAGCAAAACAGCGTCTCGTTAGCATTAGATAAACCCAATTCTCATGCCCAGGCCTTCGAAATCAGCACGATACAAATCATTCCAACATGTCCTGCCACAGAAAAATCTCTCTAAACAAACAATCCGCTCCGGGCATTTCCAGACCACCACATCATTGCATGTGAACGCCCTTCCAAATACCTTACTTTCATAATGAACTTATATATAATTAATTTAAACAACTCGTCTCTTACATACGACCACAGGGTGAGGAATACAGGGCTTCCCGTTCGCTCAGCCGTACTTAAGCCTCACGCCGGCAGGTTAGTAGTTGGGTGGGTGACCACCAGCGAATACCTGCTGTTGTATGTTTTTTGTAATTTTTCTTTTCATTTTTTTGCTCAAAGTTTTTTTTGGATGGTTTAAAGATGAGAGAGGAGAATGAGGGAGGGATGGTCGGCTTTTTAGAGGTTTTAGAGGTTGCTGCTGCGGTGGTGGGCAGGTGTGATTGAGGGCGCATTGGGGAGGAGTGTTGGAGAGGGGTGTTGGGGGCGGGATAAGGCTATGGGCAGCGATTAAAGAGATTTCTTACAGCATATTTTCGTCTTGAATGTTTTATTCTCTTCTATAGGGACCAAAGCTGCTATTTTGCGTCTATCTCCTGCTTTACCACCTCCTTGCCAGCCTTTGTAACCGTCTGGACGAGCCGCTCGACGGTCTCCCTAGCCGTCCTCAAATTCACAACGACCCTAAAAAAGCTGCCTCTCCACGCTTCAGGCTCGTCCTCCATCATCGGCGCGTAATCTACCATGAACCCTTCTTTCTTCAACTTTGCTGCGATGTTGGCCGTGCGCTTGTTACTCTGCTCTTTTCCGACATCGCCTTCCTTTTCCTTCGAGGCATGGTTCGCACTGGGTCCAACGTACCAGAAGCAGACTTGCAGACAGTCTGGCTTGCGGCTTCTTTGAGCCGGGACAAGGAGCAGGTCCGATGATTGCGCGACGAGGCTTGCAAGATGACACGCGACGCCGTATGCGACGTTCACTTGTTCGCCCAGGCCTTCGGTGCCGTAGTAGAGCCATGTCATGAACATCTTCAAGCTGTCTCCACGACGCCCGCATTGGAGGGTGAGGGTGGCGAGGTCGAGCGGCGGCTCCCAAGGGTCGCTATTGGCATTAAATTTGTCGTGATTTGCACCAGTCAATCCGCTTGTCATAGTCTCGTCATCGACTACATTCCCTTGCAAACTTGCAGCGGCTTCATAATCGCCTCCATGGAAGAGATACCCCGCCTGGATCGTGTTTGCCGCCTGGAACTGCCTCATGTCCCGCCCGAGCAGAAATGAGCAGGTAAGGGGAACCTGCAGCATCTTGTGAGGGTTGATTGCAATGCTATCTGCCTTCTCAATGCCCGTTAACCGCGAAGCACGGAGCTCAGGCGAGAACACGAACGACCCGCCCCAAGAACCATCGACGTGCATCCAGATCTTCTCTTTGCGACAGATCTCGGAAATTTGCCCAAAGGGATCGAACGAGCCAAGTACGGTAGTTCCGGCTGTGGCATTGACGTAGAACGGCAATTGTCCCCGCTCGCGGGAGCGGGAGATCGCGGTCCGCAAGGCGGACGGATCCATGGCGCCAGTATTTGGGTCTACTGGAACTGCTACGACGGCAGCTGATCCAAGCCCGAGCGCTTGTGCCGCCTTCTCGATACTATAATGTCCATGCGTGCTTGTGAACAGAACAAGCTCTCTCCCTCCAGCACCCTTCCAGTTGCCTCCTGTTTTCGTGAGGGGGTAGAGAGTGTTCCTAGCTACGACAATGCTCGTTAGATTGCTAGCGCTTCCGCCTTGGACGCCGATGCCGCCTGCGTGTGGGGCTCCATTCTCGGGCGTGAGGCCGAAAAGAGTGGCAAGATGAGTGGCAGTGGAGGATTCGATCAGGGACAGGACAGGTGATACCGCGTACACATGAAGATTTGTGTTGAGGACGGAGAGAATGAGTTCAGCTGCAAGACCTGGAGGGGAAGGAGCGGAGTAGAGTTTATCAAGGAAGCCTGGCGCGGAGGTGTTGACGCTGTGCTCGAGGATGGGGGACAGTGCAGAGTAAAAGCCATCATGGCCAAGACCATGGGACGGCAAGGCCAGGGGTAGGAGGGAGGAAAGTGTAGATGGTGAGTCGGCGGTGGCTGAGGAGAGTGGAGATGGATTGATGATAGCAGTTTTCTGTATATGAGACTTCCGCTCCTCATTTGCAGCCTGGAGGAATGGTATGAGAGTATTAAATGTAGTATTCAAAAGCTTAGGAAGTCAAAGTCAGCAAATATTCGGAAATTTGTTATAAGAACAAGTTCTAGCCGAAGAGGGAGGCATACTTCCTCGATTTCTTCTACTCTACTATTTTCGCCTTTTTGACCAGCGCGATCCTTTTGACGGATCGGTAGACTTCCATTTACTGACATGTCTGTGAGGCCAAGAATATTGTAGAATGGCTTTTCTTCCGCAAGTAGAGCACAGGCTCGATTTCCGAGATCGACTTTTGTCTCGTTTGCGATGAAAATGACGCCATCGAGGTCAGCGAACCCTGAGCCTGAGCCCTAACTTCCTATTACGGAAGCTACTGGGTCGGGAGAAACGGCATTTGCATGATGAGCACGCCGTTGGACGGTGATTTGGTCAATACTTCGAGTCACAGATATCAACGGCCTTTTCGTCGCGGCTTTTGTTTCACAGCATATCGCTCCCTGGCCAAGGTAAGAGCTGTCTTTTTGTCATCGCCACTTTGTACACTCTTTTCAGCCGCCCCTCCTTTTGCTGCAGCGATCCACTGCTGTCTCCTTGTACGGTAGACATCCATTTTCCAGTTCCGCCAGACAGCCCGGCCATACAGCTCATCTCTCAGCAAAGACTCATGGTCCGCCAATTCTTGCGCTATCCTCTCTTTCATGTAATAGAGGTCACTAGTCGCAGACCATAAAGCGTCAATAACGTGGGAGCCGCTGGCATGAATGCTAAGATTTGCAATATGATTATAGAAGATTGGAATAAATTGGCGCCTGAACCCTTTGTTTGACTGGTCAGAAGTCAAAAGCTCCTGAAGCATCCTTGAGGCGATCGAATCTGTGCAAAGTTCATAGATCAAAGATGGTGTCGTGGCGAGTGTGGCAGATTGAATTATGTGAGCAAAGCCCGCTGCCTTGCATATTGTTTGGGCAAACAAAGCACCGTGAGGACTAACTCCCTGCGGCTGGCCTTGATTATTTGATTTTGACGCCGACGTATTTATAGCGACATGGGCATTCCGACCGGGATCGGCGTCCAGCTGGAGTATCTTCGAGAGCGCAATAGCGGTGTTGCCGTAGGCTGACAGGATGACATCCGAGAGGGGTTGTGGGTCAACGTTCCGAGCCTCAATTCGCTGGACAAGTACTGTGACGATCGAAAACCGATATTTTTCCAATAGGAATGGAACTTCAGGCAGAACCTGTTGAACAGCTTTCTGAAGCTCATCTTTCCCAAGTCTTTGAAGGATTTGCGTTGCTACGTAGCTTGCAATGTCATTCTTGACCATGGATGCCAAACCATCTTTCAGTACTAGAGAGTACAACTTCTTGAAGAATCTTCCCGGCGCTTGCCGCACGATGACTTCTAACAACCTCGATCCCGCTGGATTATAGACAAGACCCGAGGCAAACTTTGCATTCTCCGAGCCGGACTCAAATGAAAATCCTGGAAATAGCTGATTGAGAAGGGCAAGATCTTCGACAGATTTCGAATTTCGGTACTGGGCAGCCTCAATGCGTAGCAATAATTGTAGAACTGGATTTCCTATTGGGTGTGTAGCGAGAGCGCGGACATGCGTTGTGCTGAGACTTGACAACGCCATTTTCTTAAGCTGATCTAAGCGGTGAATGAAGGAGCTGGGCACTGGACGTGATTCAAGCTCAGTACTCTGCCTATTGTCAAGTGTGACCATAGAGTCAAGTCTTTCCTTTTTCCGGCTTGCGAGCATTGCTTTCGTGTAAACAGAATTTAGTGGCTCGCCGGACAGTATGACGAACATGACACGTAACGAGTGAGAGGCAAACTTCTCTGTCAGCAAATAACCTATGTCTCCTTCGAGTTCGTCCGCAGCCTGTAGAAACAACAACTCCATACTAGGTTCATCTGTAGCGGTAAGCTCATCATCTTGTGAAACTGAGGCCGGTGCCACAAGAGGAGCACAACGGAGAAACAGTGTCTCGCAACAATGGCTCGCAAAACGATGTTGTACGAGATGTAAAAAATGACCTCGGAACTGTCTAAAGAGGGCTTTTAACTGGTTGGGTGCGGAGACGAGCATCAGTCGCTCAAGATATCGGGAGCAAGATTGACTGCATGCAATCTTCAGCTCTTTGCCTGCTGACTCACGGTAAACAGCCTCGATAAACAGTCTGCAGTCATCTTCGGAGTCGAAATCATTGAGCTCGAGCTTGGAATTCACATCGGCATAATAGTTCTGTTCCTGTTCATCAAGCAGTCCATAGAAAGGCAGGTCTGTGGCGTGGTCTGTGGGATGCGGTGAGAAGGCGATGTAGTCAGCATCGTATTCGACCATCTCAGATGCGGGCGCCGTGTCGTCGACATCTATCTCTTGGGGAATGTCGAATTTCAGCTTTTTCTGTGGTGGGCGCTCCAGGCCGTCCTCAAGCTTACGTTTGTTTTCCTCTCTGCGCCCACGTTTCTTCTTCGTGCGAGGCATGGCGAGCGATTTGGAGAGACGCCTGAACAGAGTTGTGCTCAGCCCTATCAGTCCTGCAGATGGTCGACACTGAGGCGTTTTGCTGTGTCCGAGCGCGAGGCGTCGGAACCGGCAGAAAGATTTTCCCGGTTTTCTTCTTCTCCGCTCGGCAAACCTTCCCGCCGCTGAGTTTTCAACTCTGCGCTCATTTTGGGGAAGTGCACGACCGATTTGCCCTTTGTTGTATCACCTGCAGCTCCAATTGCAAGTCTTGCCGGATTCCTTAGGGATCCGGTGCATGAGCATCGTGTGCCTGTTCGAGCTTCCCCGAACGAGGTTGTGGTTTCTTTTTGTGTCCCCTTCAACGCCCATCCCGCGGCGGTGTTGCAAGCGCTGCATCGTTGACAGGTCCTAGCTCAAAAGCTGTCTGAAACGCGGTGAGCACACAACGCTCGCCTCAGCGGAGCTTGCACCCTCTAATCCACGTACTTGTGGCCGTTTGTTGTTTCTCTCGTTGCCTTTATTCAAGTTCCAGACTCGTGCGTGCGCTAGAAAATGTTACCTTCTATACCTTTTCTGTGACATAGTGGCTCATTTTCGGGAAAAGTGGCTTGTGGGCCGGACCAGTTAAGGTGCTGACCCCGACCACCTCCCTCCCCTCTTTGAACGTGCCTCGTCTTGGCTGCTCGGTTTCCAGTCCAAACAGCCCCAGCAAAAGAGGCGCTTTAGAGCGGTGGATGCTTTCGGGTGAGCCGACTTCCTGAAGATCACTGCTAGTTACTACGGTCCTGTTGAAGAAATGTCCCATATGCATGTTGAGATCCCAGATCAGGCGCCTTCCGCGGCAAATGCTTCCATTTTCTTTGGTATAGCTTATCATTGTTCGATGACACCGCTCAGAATCTAGCATAAGCACAACTCTTGGTCAGAAGTGGTCGTGATTTCCCAGTAGTAGTGCATGTCCACAGTGCCGCTGTTGTGGCTTTTGTCGATCTCTTTTGCCGCCAGAAATGATACTGCCTTGTACGAGACCTATTGTGTATTTTTTGGGACTAACGTCCCTGCTCCGGGTTCCCTGCCTCCTTCTCTTAATGGTCTCTCAACATATGTGCCACGTATCATCGCATCTGACATTCCCTGTCTTCTCCTTTCTTCCCCCGCAACGAGGAATCATAGTCAGATTTCTTTCCCCAATAAGCCGTCCCTTCAGCCCTATGAAAGATCCGAGGCGGCAGTGCGCCTCCCGTCGATGTCGCGTGGGAATCCTTTGGCTTCCTCCCTCAGTATCATTTTTCCTATCAACCCCAATTATGGGGGCTATTTACCGTTTAAGTTGCCTTGTCGTCCGCTGAGTCGATCGTCAAGAAGAAGCCGTGCGGCGCATCGCTCGTATAGCTTTTCCAAGAGACAGATATTAGGACTGGTCTGCGACAACTCTGTGTGGTGGAAGGCTATTCTGTATCGCCACTAACAGTTCTCCTGGAGCCTGGATCTGAGATAACACACATTCGCCGAATTGAATCCCGTCTACGATTGACAACAAATACCACTCAGTTTTCAGCAAGTCGTTGCGCGGAGCTTAAGCCTTAACATCCTCATGCATGACCCTAGCGGAGGGTTCCCATCAATAAGGATTGTACATTCAACGCCTCGCAAAAGGAATTCGAGCACGCGCATCCCATCCTATTAACGGAAAGTCCTTTGTCCCGGAGCTCGCTGGTCATTCGATCAATGTCTTCCGCAGTAGAATCCTTGCTGATCCCTCCAAGCCGATGCTTGGTCACCCGGCCTGAGATCTTAGGAACAGAAAAAGCCTCATCCGGGGCACGGCTTGGATCTTCCTTTCCATTGTCCTTAATATCAACTGCCACTACTCCGCAAGCAGAACCTCAACAATACAACGGCAAAATAAACCTCGACCACCGGCTTTATCAATCAGTGGAAACCCCTACAGTAATGTCAGGACCATGGACATCATTGGAAATCATTTCCGCCACTTATGGTACCTCGATCGTGACGGCCAAAGTTCACACGCTGTTACTCACTTCTTCACATGAACGTTTCTATTTTATTCCCTCGAACTTTCACTTTGGAGATCCACAGCAAGGGACAGCAAAAACATTTGCACTTACTTGGCGCCTTGTAACCAGAACGCCCCCGTCAGAGTCCTCACAATCTGGCTCTGATTCAGCGACGAACCCTGTTACAACTGTCGGTTTCGAGGACTATCCTTTCCACCTCCCCTATATCGATCCTACAGCTTCAGTGCCCCATCAACCGCTCTTTGCCATCTCTCGAGACTTTTACCTCTTGAATGCCACCTTCTGCACTGTCAATGTCACTTCTCAAGTTGCCGAGATGATTTTTTGGCGTCGAAGTCAAGAAGTCGAGATTTCCGCAACCGCAGAGGCGTTGTGTCCTGGCCGCGATCCTGCACCTGAATTGAAAAAGAGCCTTACTATAACATACGGGCGGAGATCGACGGAAGATTCAGAATACTCTCATCACTGCCAGACCGCGTGGCAAGGGGATACAATAGTACTGCATATTGGACCACAATCTAGCGGGAGTCCATCAGACTCTCCTGGTCCCGCTTCTAGTGGATCTGGCGCCAAAAGCTCAGTGAAGAAATTCATGGTTTATTGATTACTACCCCGACAGCCATTCAACATTTCTCGATCTGTCAGTTGCAGTGGACACCCGTTCCCGATCATTCAAGTCAGAATCTTCACTTGCATTTCGTTTCTGCTCAGCGATGGTGTTCAGCTCGACCTGGAAATCTTTGTCAAATCATGGGGCATTAGGGAGGTTCTGTATGCAGCTTTCGAATCATTCAACAATGGGGTCACGAATACATTGGTCATTTATTATTTGCAATATCAGACATGAAACTCTACAGCTCTGTTCAAGCTCATTCGTGGTTGTGGCGGGTGATGATCTCAACTGCGCTTTAGTATGATTTTTCACGCCAGCTAACTTACAATTCAAGGAGGAGGTATTAACCACCAGCTGCAAAATAACATGAGCATGATGAGCGCAAGGCATCACCACGCAGTCTATTGAGAAGATACCAGCATCACATCTCATCACCGAAACAATCCAACCATTCTCTCCTATACCCGATCCACGTGTCTCTTCTTTCCCCTGCGATGACGATACTTGTGATAGTAGCACGTGGAGGAGGCAAACTTTGAATCTCTTACGTTTTCATATTGACGATTCCCAACACTGGTCAGAGAGGTGAATCCAAATTGGTCTCACTCCTTGCGGCATCTTGACCGCGCTCTGCTCCTCCTTTGATCCTGGTGAGCCCGATGCTGACAATAATCATTGAATGTTCATGTCGTGTATGACCCATGCACCATATTCTTATCTCGGTCTTATCTTCCCCATCGCTCCCTGTCATTGTCGCTGTCCAACTTTGTACCTCACATCTGCGTTACGGGAAAGTGCGTGCTTTCCAAGACCGCCCGAACACGCTCGCTCCTTCCCAACCGTGGCAGGCAATCTCTTCACCTGTTTACGTCAGTCAAGCTGCTCAAACAGAGAGAAGATAAGAACACTGGCAGATGATTGGTTGCTGTTGCTGCCATACATTCGGTTGATAAAAGAAAGGCAAGCGCCTACATGGTAATTGCTTCAATTCTCACAACTCGTCCTTTCGTTCACTCAACACATCAGAAGTTCCATCATCCTAAGACTTAGGTACCTGTTACCGTATATCAGGCAGTCAAAATGCTCACTGTCATCGCTTGCCTTCTCTTTGCAATGCTCTCCCTCCTTTCCGTCTCCTTCGCAACTTCCCTCTCTCCTCGCAATGACGCTCGCGTCGACGGCCGAGACAACGGCTCGGGCGACCCAAACTGGCAGCCTAACTGGTGTACTTTCCAATTCGAATGCAACGGCCTGCCTGGCGTATGTCGTCACTCTTCTAGCACGCTTTGGCCAACCAAATAGCCTGAGCCTCCTTCTCCTCATGACTTCACTGACCTCTGTGACCCTTCCCAGAACCCGAACGGTAACGAATGGATCTGCTGCATGCGCACCAACTGCAAAGGCTGCCCTCCAGTGCAAGTGAGTGCTTACTCCCGCCCACTCTGACTCCCAAACCCAAGTCTTCCTTTTCTCTGCGGTCCTAGTCCCTCAAGCTAACCCGCTACAAATCTTGAACAGGGCGCCTGCATGACATCCCACGACTGCTACCTGGGCGATGAATGCAGTGGCACCGCGGTCTGCGCACCGGGGTACAACGGTCCGAAGGTCAAAATCCGCCGGGACATGTTGGACGACTGGGCAGGGCCGGTGCAGCCACAGTACTAGACATTTTCATCGCTCTTACAGCGGCGATAAGCACATGGAATCGTGCACGCAGAGCTTTGGTGGCTTAGGCTTGCAGGCTTAGGCTTTTCGAGAAGGGTTGATTTCATTTCTTCAAATGGGCTGGCTTTTGCAGACGAGTTCGTGGCATAAACGACGATATCGCGTGGATGTGTATGTGACGAATCTATACGGCGAGAACCAGATCAGATAAGGCCCCGAAGGTATCAGCTTAGCTGGTAGTCATTCTCTTCCGCATCTCCGGAGCCATAGAAAATGAATCAGAATGCATGGTTCCATTCCTCGAAAGCTCTCCAGCAAAGCTCGAACGTCAGAGGCGATTTTTGAAAACTTAGCTTTCGAATAGTGCAACGCCTTGACAAGCCTGAAAGAACACTCACAACGAAGTCTTTCTGGCGTACAGGATACACTGACATACCTTAGGTACCTAGAAGAACCCTTCAACTCTCGCAGACTACCTTACCTGAGGTAGTGCTCGCCAGACATGATGCGCAGCAATCTAGCAAGGCTGACCTCCCGTGACGGGACGATGCTGTATCCGATCCGATCAAAAAATTCAATGTCGGCGTTACGACACCGCCGAATCCGAAGGTGCTTTTTCTTTTTTCTATTTTCTTTTTTGAGATCCCCTTTCTTCGACCCATCGCCCTCTCTCTACCCCTGCTCCCCGAAAAAAATGGAACACATGAAAGATTCGCAGGATAAGCGCATTGGCTACCTGCGCTGTCCGCATCCTCAGCACAACCCACCTCTCTTAATCACCAACCTACCGTGACCCAAAGAACACCACCATCCCAAAACCCCCACCTTAAGCCCATCTTCATCCATCCATCCACGCCCCCATTCACCCCAGAGCCCAGGACAAGAACCATGACGAGACCGAGAAAGATATTCGTTCCGTACCTTAGGTGTCTTTGCTAGTACCTTAAGCTTCTCGGCCGATCTTCGGCGCAGACGCCTACCATCCGGATTAGGATTAGTACAAAGCGCGAAAGTGACGCGGCGTGCGCGGGTGTGGTGTCGCGTGCCCCCCAACCCAAGCCAGACCAAATTCCCGTCGTGGCCGCGGCCGCTTTGGGCCGCCAAGGTAAGGTACCTTACTTGGAAGATGGGATCTTTTTTAAGCGCTGGGAGGTGAATTACGTACCGGGGTGCTGGATCGGGTTTCTTACGGCTAGTTGGAGAATTTGACGAGCGGGGTGATGGACAGGGTAGTGGTTGGTTAGAGGGGTGATTTTTTCACAGCTCACTTCTGGGTCGAGAGGAACTGTGTAGGACGAGGGGAATGGGAGAGCAGGCGTGTGGCGATAATTCTACTGAGTATTTTTCCCGAACCCGAGTGGGTAGACTACCTTAGACGGATGTCGTTCAAAGTCAAAGACAGCGACAGCGAGCTGTTGGGAAGATTGCTCATATTTTCCATTGGGCCTGCTGAACGCTGGAATCTGACGAACATGGCTATCTACTGAACATGGGGAGCCTGACGGCCCTTGTGTGGAGAAAGTTTTGGCCTTTGCGGCTGAAACATCGGGACTGCACAAGCAAGCTCCGTAGGGCTCTGCTTTGAGAAGAGTCAAGACATGGGTTCATGAAAGCAGCCGCCAGTGCCGGAACATAGCATGTTCATTCCGTCCCAAGATCGATATCTGCAACATGAAATATGTATTGAACAAAAAGAAATGTAGTCCTGTTATCTGATCGTACGACGTGAGCCGCTTGAATATGTGTATCATGTTTCTTTCGACACTCGACATCACGCTCTTCATCCCACCTCACCGCCTATGTGTGGTCTGTGTCTATATGTCGAGCTCTCCACCCTTATGGCATAAGCGGCGCTCCCAACACTTCCAGCGCCAAACCTCTTCCCTTCTTTCGCTCTTCGCCAGCGGCTGGACTCATTGGCGGGCCCATTTCCCTACCCTCAAAAGTCAGACCTCTCCTTGCACTCTTGGGCATAAGAGGGGTCTTCCCCGGTGTGCGCCAGGGCCCCTGGGCAGGACTTGGCGTCACGTTGCAGAATTCTGCAAAATTGAAGCCCGGCTGCCCGGGGGTATTGAAGAGAGCTGCTGCAGTAGACGGCGGGGTAGAAGGAGCGTCGATCTTGGTGCGTGGTGCCGGAGATGGAGAGTTCTTGAGATAGAGAAGGAGGTCAGCGCCGGCGTGTTTAGAGGGTTTAGTCATACGGGTTGGAGGTGGAGTGCGAGGTGGAGAAGAGGAGAGGACGCTGCCCTGTGTGGTGGACGCAAAGGGCGGGCATGGGGAAGAAGGTGCTGAGTTCGGACTAGGAGAGCTAGGGTCGAAAAGGGGTGAGGCGTCTGGAGCTGGAATAGTGGCTGAATCGGAGGCGAAGCTGCTGTTAAAGGAAGAAGAGCTTGGGCGGTGGTTGTAGACAGGAGAGGATTGTGGAAGTGAATGCTTGGCTTTCCAGGATGTCTGGCTGGAAGATGAGGGTTTAGCGAAGGACGGTATGTTCGCAGTAGAGTTGGCTCGAACACGTTTGTGGGCATTTCGGTTTGGTGGCAGTGTGGGTGCAGGCATAACCAAATGGTTGTTTTTTGAAAGCGTCCGAGAGCCTCGAACCTTGTTTGAAAATTGGTTGGCTTTTATAGGTGACGACGTAAACTGATTCTCCTCCGAAGAGTCTGACGACGAGTCTGAATGTATATCCCCGCTCGAGTACGGTCTCTTCCTACGGATGTGGTCACTTATTTCTGGTTCAATTGTCCGAAGAGATCGATTTTGCCATCCATTTTGTGCCTTGAAATTGGCTAGAGTGAGGCAATCTTGTAGGTTTCGAGCAACCTTGTTGAAATTCAGTTTCAGAAAGTCAAACCTGTTGATCTAGAGCATACCTTTGCGATTTCAGCCCTTCTAAGAACCTTTTCAGCTACATCGGCAGTAGGGTCCGGTTGGGGCGCAGGCATTGTAGGTGAGTAGAATTGCATGTCGGGAAACGTTGACGACAGAGGTCCACCAATTTGGTCAAGATATCTGCAACTCTTGTCAAGATTATCGCAGAGGAATGTGCCTGAGGCCGTCGGGAGATCAGGTCGTAAGAGTACCAAAATTAGCCGCCCAGGGGTCGGCCAAGCCGAAATTGTCGGGAATGTGCGTTAAATATTTTCAAGTCAGGAACTCTAAGAAACAGCTCTTGATACACCAGGTAAGGAAGAAATCAAAACTGTAGTAGCTTGTAGTTGTGAAGCAAGCCAGCGAGGAGAGGAAGAGGTTTTGAAGGACGGTGACCCATAGGGAGGGGGCTGGATTAGTGGCACGCTTCAAAGTAAGCTAGGATTCCCCCGCAGCTGTAACGACGGCGAGCTGTGCTAATGAACACCATTGTGGACCAATTGCATTGTTCATAATCATGAATTTAGGGAGTTCTAGCTTTCTATCTACTTAGGACTACGTTTGCAGTAGAAATTTGGAAGGGTATCCTAGCAATTGACCGTTTTCCCTTCAACGGCGCCAGACGCGAACTCGACGCGTTTTACGCGACTTCATCACGTGATCAATATAGCCTTTTCTGGTCAAGATAATCCTCGCTGGTGGGTATTTAGGCCCACACTTGGGGCGTGCCGTGCCAACATTTTCTGTGAGATATCACTGTCACTTGGCCCATGCACCGTTCGAAGCGTTCTCTGCCCGTCATCGCCGATCTGGCATTGCTTGGCAACGGGATTTTGGTGTAGTGACCGTTGGAAAGTGGAAAGAGAACAAAGGAGAAACCCTCATACTGTAGGTCTGCCGCGTGGGAGGTACCGCTAATGAGTGTCTCTACCCTCCCTTACCTGGAAATACGCCTCGCAGGTATGAGTTGCATCAAGAGTCCCAAGATGGCAACGTCGCGCTGCTGTCAGATTCGCCAATGTTGTCCGTGAGCATGACAAGAATCGTTTGATCTCCTGCTCCTGAATTTGATTTTGCCATTTGAGTTCGGTAAGAGCCTTGTACAAAGCTTACGTTCTCTAAGGTAGTCAAAGCTTGTAGAGGAATTAGACGTAAACTTGGCTCCAGCGTCCCTTGTGACCTATTCCTCGAGCGTCTGCAATGCTGGGAGTATCTGAAGCAAAACGGGCTCTCTAAGTTTTGATGTCTATGGTCTAGGTAGAGGAAACCTCGAAACATGGCGAGCTTGTAACATGATCATCCATCGGGCTCATGTCTTTCGAAGGAAGGGCTATTTTCATAGGTGTACTTCGACCGGTCAGTAACGGGACGAGGCTCTTATGAGATGCCAAATATGTGAGTCAGCCTCCTGAGACTGCTGAGAATGTTTCCACATCGGCGTGTTGCAGCTGGCTTTGTAAGACACGACTTGTAGACCAACCATTTTGCCCGGAGAAGTCGTGAGTTAGCGGCTGAATACATCCGGAAATGCGGAGCGGAAATTGTACGGGAGACCATCCCCAGAACCGTACTCGCACTGCTAGCTGTCAATTCGTTTGACCTTGACCGGGATGATTTTGTTTGCGGCCGCATGGGGTTGTATGGGAGAGACAGCTGTGAAACGCGGTGCACATAACATGATGTACAATGAGATACCATTCTTTGACTAGCCGCAGTGGGCGTAGCCGAGGGAAGCAGATCGCTGGTGGCTCAACGTCTCCCGCCCCCAGCCATTTTTGGGGTTCGTATCTCCAAAAGCTGGGGCAGCACGGGGGCAGGTCCGAATTGACACCTCTATCTCATCTTGCTCCCTCTACCATCTCCTTCTTCTTGTCCACGGTTGGAAGTCGCTCGCTATCTGCTTGTCGCTGCCATCTTTCTGTTTCGTCGATTCGAATACGCCAGCCCTTCTCATTCGTTCTGCACTGTCGGGGACAGTTTCTCTAATCCGTTTACTTTGGGAACCCCTCTCCGCCCGCACTTCCCGAACAACACAGCCAGAACCACCTGAACAGATAACCAATTCAATCCTCTCTGATCTTTCCAATACCCATCGAATCTCCTCCGAGCCTTCGACCAGCATTTCTCTAGCTATGCCGTTCTTCAAAGATTTCAAAGATCTGCGCCGGCGCTCCCGGGCGAGCTTCCGCACCACAGACTCGTCATCTGCAGAAGGTTCCAACGGGACGGTGCCAACAGCAAAATCCTCATCCACCTTGAATTCCTCTTACGGTGCCGCCACGCCACCATTAAAACTGAACGCCGTCAATGGCTCATCGCCGAACTTGACGACTGTCAGATCGCCCGAGATATCTCCTCCACCAATACCTCCATCACGACCTCCACCGATACCGAGCTATTCGAACCGCAACAGTGTAATTGTGAGTTTCCCACCTACTACCGAATATCGACTCTCATTGGCCACCTGCGATCTTAACTCAACTTGTTGTTGATCTTATCTTCATGGTCACCATTTCTACATCCGCGAAATGGCCATCATAAACGCCTTCAATGCATGCAAAGCTGACACGTGTACAGGGCCTTATACCTTCTGGCTCTAGCAGTACCATGAAGACAGTCGTTCCTGATATCAAGCCGCACGAACCATACATCAGGTCTATCAAAAACAACAGCAATGTAAGCAGAGTCCTTTCCCAATGCTGGTCGTGGTCTCACATAAAATCCAGGTGTTTCAGAAGATCATTGTAATCACCGGTCAGATCGGACCCGATCCAGATACGAAACAATACGATGGGACACTTACGATTTTTCATGACGGTAACGGCCAAGTGTGTCCCCCAACCTACTGGCTGGTCTCCGCGTCATACTTCAAAGCATTGGTATATCTAACGCCCGGATGGAATAATCTCCGCCTGGAATTTACATCACCAGCCTTATCCCGAACCCAGCAGCTCGTTTTTTCCTCCGAGACTCGAATACACTATGTCCCCCTCAATAACGCACCTCCACTAGACCTTGTGATCCTCCTTGGGTCAGACTCACCCGGGACTTTCGATGCCGTTCCCGAAAGAGTTCAGAGAGAAGGTAACGATATCAATGTTGCGATCCGAAAGTATAGAATGGCAGCACATCTTTGGCAAGCATTTACAGCCGAGAATATGTTCCGATGGGGATTTGGGCGGCGTTGCTTCCGCCTAGATGAGGAGTGGCAAACAAGCACTGTATCGCAACGAGATTTGGATGCAGGCAAAATGAAAAATGAAGCCAAAGTCCACGTCGTCAGATGTGACCGCACGGTCGCCGAGCTTCGTGACATCCAGCTTGCTCAGCAGTATACAGACGCTCAAAGGAAGCTCGATCTTTTTCAGATTGCCAAAGATGCAGTCAAAAGACATTTCAATATGCAACCCGGGCAAAAGCGATACGCTGCGGTCCTGTTATTGGATTCTCATTGGGATAATCAGCTAGAGCTAATTCGAGGTCATGCCGCGTTGGGTGGTTGCAGTGACGATCTATCCCTCGCTATCTTTGGGTCCCATGCTCTTCAAAGCTATCCCTCATGCATTGAAGAAGTTCAGTTGGCCTTCACAGACTGCACCAAGACCGATACCACGTACGTGGCAAACGACTGCAACGAGTCCGGGAGCAATTGGGAAGCAGCAAATATTGGGATTGGCGCGCATCTGCATGAGGTCGGTCATCTTTTTGGATGTCCACATCAGGAATCTGGCGTTATGCTACGTGACTATACGATGCTCAACCGCACCTTCGTTGTCCGCGAACCATATTCCACTCGGACCAAATCGCAGGGTATGCGCGTTTGCCGTGTGGAGGACGAATGTAAATGGCATAGGCTCGACGCTTTAAGATTTCTCATACATCCTTGCTTTCGAATTCCTGGCGACTCGGGAATGAATCCAGATCATAGCCTATCCTACTACCCGGTTGAGAATGGGAAGCTGATCATTAAATCACCAACTGGTATCGCTTTTATAGAGATATACCCTGAAGGACAGCCTGTCGGAGAAAACTGCAAGGCCTATATCGAATGTGTCCGGAATGGTCCAGTTGGTGTCACGTATCCGCAAGAGATATCCATCACAGAGCACGACCTAAGGGAAAGAGTCTCATCAGAATTCAAAAATAAAAAGCTGGCTCTGCAAGTATTCTCTAACGGATTCGGCAAGCTAAACATTGAGGACTTCGCCGGGCTCTTCACAAAACAGCGCAAAGCTAGCATTCCTTCTGATAGGAACATTCTCATGAGAACAATATCCGACAAGCAGCGCGGGTACCGAAGCAACACTCTCGGAGATAACGAACAAGCCAGTAGTCAGCCTATTGAAGTCGTTCTTGACACGTCATATGACCAGACAAAGCTTCTGCGATCAATCAGAGTATATCATGGAATGGCAGTTGACGGTCTCGAATTCTGCTATGAAGACGGCGAGAGTCAGATGTTTGGTCGGCGGGGAGGTACCCCTGGTGGTGACGAGTATCTACTCGGTGAGAGATACGAGTTCCTGTTATCATGTCGCTGCTAATAGGAATCAGATACACGCAGGGGCGAGACTCTTCTAGGTTTCAACGTACGCTGTGGTAAATGGATTGATGGCATAGAAATTGTCAGCAGCGGTGGTCGCCGTTCTGGGATGTTTGGTAATCGAATCGGCGGCTCCTTGTACGTATGATTTTCTTCTATCCAACCCAACCGACTAATGCTCTATAGACATTCTGTCATGGCCCCACGAGGGTATCATGTTGCAGGTGTTTCTGGAACCTGCGACAAATGGCTCCATAGTTTCCAGTTACTGGTCACGCGATAGATTCGACTTGACGGATTTTAGAGGTTTGTTCTTTTGCGTCTGACGCACCCAGTAAAGCACTGGGGCAAGGGATTGTCCACAGGGCCAAATATCGACCCGTATTTTGCAAGCGACACGACCTATCCAACAACCCAGCTTATTGCTTTTGGTCGTCCTTTCGACATACTCATTTCTAACTTATGGACTTTCTGCATGGCGAGGCGTCTCGGCACCGCATTCGTTCATTGATCGACAAAGTTTTGGCCTTGGTGTGCTGAGAAACATTGTACATGTACATACGTACACATGTCCATATGGGGCTCTATTTGCAAGACGGACAAGCTAGGAAGACAATGAGGTTGTTCACAATGTCCGGGTTTTGCTTCAGTGGGGTGGGTGGTGTGCACCGGTAATACTGATAAGCATTGGCAGCAATAGCATGTACAAACTATACGACATACAAATAATGATAAGACCCCTACTGAACTCCCATAACCTAAATTGCAAAATCTTCCGCGCCGAATTTGGATGTCTGCGAGTCTTTGGCATCCTGCTCATTAAGCCGTACGGACGGTAGAGGAACTAATATCTGGATAGCGATATCTCTCTTCAATTTATGCTTCAATTTATGGTAAAGTAACAGGGGTGGTGGTAAGTCATTCACGTGACAACTAAATCATAAGTTTTCGCCCCTAAGGGGCCTAAAATCAAGGCCGCTGGGCGATGTCAAAGTCGAGCATACAAAGCTTACACATGGATTTTCTCCACATAATGGAGATAACGACCTCAACAAATTAAAGAGGATAGAAAAACCAATAGGTTTATCCAAAATCACGATCTTTCTATGATTGTTCATGCTTCTGTTTGGGTAATATATCATTTTTCGAGGTGGTGAGGACAGGCGTCAGCCGGCGGCTTTAATTTTAGTCCCTTGGAACCTGTAAATCAACCTCTCAGTCTACCTTACCTCGCAAGAGCTTCCAAAAGAACATGCCGGTGCACACCATCATTCCATTACAAACTTGGATGACAGCAGAGCCATTGCTGGCTCAAGCAGGCAAATACGCGTCTCTCGGCCCCAGCGGTACATTCTGCCCCAACGTCCCTGTCGCTTTCACGATCCTTGTGCTACCGTCTTCGGCGAACATTCCTCAAGCTTTCTACACTCTTCACGCTCCTTGTTTCACCACTACCGCTTACCCTATACAAAATATGAAACAAGACACAAGCTATTATCGTGCAAAGGCGTCGCAGGAGCCGAGATCGAAGCTAATCTGCGGTAGAAGGACTCTAATCCCTGGCCTAACATGTTGTGCATGGCCTCTTTCTAAAAGCAGTTTGGTGGATTGAGGTTCAGTCTTCATTCTCCACCCGTGTAAAGATCATTATGTCAACACCGCAGCTATTTCAGTGGATGGCGGGTTGGAGGAACATTGAATTCGCCAAAATAATTCGTCCCCTTTTCTATCTGATTGATAATCCTCTCTTTTAGCCTATTTGTTAAAAAACGCTCAAACCTAGTCTTCTCTAACACAGTGTGCTCTCCCGGAGACTTCGATCCCCAGCATGTCCGAAGAATGCTATTACAGACGGCATGGCCAGGTCATCGTGCAAACCTCACCAGAGCGTCCTTGGGCGCCTTGTGGGCCTACAAATTCGACACGCCCTTACGTGAGTTGCTGTGCTCTGGGTGATACCTGCTATGAGGGTGGCGTATGTCGATATACCACACGTTCACTGATAGGGGGAAGCTCTTGGTACACTGGAGCCTGTACCGATCCAACCTTTGGAGATACTACAAGCTGCTTCTCTCGATGTGGTTAGTTTCTCGTGTCTCCTTGGAACTGTTTCGAGACAATTACTGAAGAGATCTGGTTGTTGCTCATAGGCGCTTTTCCTCGACCAGATATCGTTTTTGTCTCCAGCGTGAACATGTGGGCTTGCTGTGGTGCCACTGACTCCTCGGGCCATGTTAATTGCACGCAGCCTTCAAACACATACTTCTTTGCTCCCTCTAATGACACAATTCTCCCTTATTTCGTTGCTGGGCAAGGCCCCCTCAGCAATGGCAACAACCCGACGACCTCTGCATCAGTTTCCACCATGTTAGTAACAGTGACCAAGTCTCCCACCTTGCCTTCAAAAACGTCGCCGCCCAGCTCTGCATCCACACCCAGCGCTAAAGTCGGCATTGGTGTTGGAACAGCCGCAGGCGCGCTCCTCATCCTGTTGCCCGTCTTCTTGGTGCTCCTCCGACGAAAGCGAAACCACCGCCGCAAACGAAAAGCAGACATCCCTCCGCCCCATTTCTCAGAGTTGCAAGGCCAGTCCAATGTTCGCAGGTTACCCTATGCAAAACCTGAGCTCCCATCCAATATACAATCTTCTGCGCGGGGCTTGCTGCCTGGAAACACGAACAGGCACGACCAACAGCCAATGATATTCGCCGCGGAGTCACAGAATCATACAAGTCTTTGAAGAGATCTCACAGTTAGATGTGAGCTTAGAGCCGGCAGTGTGCTAGCCAGTACCGATTACACCAGCAGCCGGGATTATCAAGGCGTCATGCATATATGGAAGAGATGGGATTGGCGTTAAGGTATAAGGTGCTAGTGCCTCCTATCCAACATCTTCTGCGCAGCTTATACATAGACGAAAATATCCGGGATCTCTAAAAGACAAGGGAATCGAAGCAGATCTACTCTTCGCTATTTCAATATCTCCGCTCTTCAATTTTTCTGTGAAGATTGGAACATTTTCCACGGACCTTCGGACGCCTGAGTTAAGTCTACTTGATTGACTTCTACCCACTGCGGGAGGCTTTGCAGGTCTAGCGGTAATGTCAGCTAACCATGGCCCCTTGTCAAGTGCGGAGACTCGCAAAATGGAATGGTCGCCGCATAAAGAGTTACTGATTCTCTTTCTCGTGGTGCGCGAAACTGCTCTGGAGTACCCCCTTTGTGAAGACTGTTTTTAAGGTCGCTAAGAAAGTCTAGGAAGCTTGATTTGTTTTGGCTTAGCATGCAATCACGTGAAGTCACGTGAACCATGTTTTTCAGGGATGACCTCTCGAAAGGCAGCTTGCCGTTTTCAAGAATGCGTCCATTCTAGGCCCATGACTCACGGATTCAAGCTCGGTTTCCTATGTTGTCATAGCACACGGGACTGCTCTTGTACACTCTCGGCTCCTCTCGCAGGGTTTCTCCCGAATTAGACTACCTCGATTCTTCGGCGTTTGCGGCCTTTGGGTGATATTCCCGTACGGGATTCTTAGGCTCTCATATATTAAATGCGTTCATACAAGTACGCCCAACACTTCTCAATTCTGAGCGAGGATGGTACGATAAAATATCGTGCAGTGTCCATCAGTCTAGGTACGACAAAGAGACGACCGGCCTCCCCAAACACTAACACAGATCCTTTCACCAGTGTCAAAACAGACATCACGACGGTTCAAATATCAAGACGATCCCAGAACCATGTCCCCTAGAATTGTCCTCATCACCGGCGCCAACTCCGGCGTCGGTTTCGCCACCGCCAAAGCCCTCACCTCTTCATCCGCCTCTTATCACGTCATCATCACCGCCCGCTCCCTCTCCAAAGCCCAAATCGCAAAGTCAGAGATCGAAGCAGAGAATGCCACTAGCACATCCCGTCTCTCTGCCGTGCAACTCGATGTAACCGACGTGGCCTCCGTCGCCCGCGCCAGCGACTTCGTGGAGAAGCAGTTCGGCCACCTAGACGCCCTCATCAACAACGCCGCCGTGGGGCAAACCGGCGAATCAGACGTCTACAAGAGATACAGAGTGACCATGGACACGAACGTCACAGGCCCGGCCGTCGTGGCCCACATGTTCCGCCCGCTCCTCCTCAAATCGTCAGATTCGTACTCGCTCTTTGTGTCCAGCGGCGCCGGCTCGTTTGCACGGGCGCTCGAGATGCTCAACGGCACTCGGGAACGGCCTCCGGAGCCGAAGAATGCAGGGGCGTACCCTGTGAGCAAGGCGGCGTTGAATATGCTTGCGCTACGGGAGCATGCGGAGTTTGCGGGGTTGGGCCTGAAGGTGTTTGCGGTGTCACCTGGGTTCGTGGTGTCGAATCTGAGGGGGACGAGCGAGGAGTTGAGGAGCGGATGGGGGAAAGCTGGGCCGGTGAGCGTGGCGGGAGATCTTATGTTGAGCATTTTAGAGGGGGAGAGGGATGGGGATGTGGGGAAGTTGGTGTCGAAGGATGGGGTTTACGAGTGGTAAAAAGGCGAAATCGAGAAATCTCGGTTTACCCTTCTTTGTGGTTCTTACCACCTGCAGGTGGGGAAAGCTTTGCCAAATAAAATGCTTTCGCGGTTCTTCAGGCGTTGACCATGACACGCGCACGCTGGCGGAATGTGAACAGAACAATAACTCTCCCCCGCTTCGTGGGTGCCACGACTCAGTGAGCTCCACTTACCGAACCCCCTACTCAACTCATTCCTACCTTCCACCACCCTCGTCACCACTTCTCCTTCCCCCTCTCACCTACCTCCCTTGGCGAAACCACATCCCTCGCCTTCGGCACCGCCGCCAGATTCTCCACCGGATTCGTCTGTGGTAGAGTCTGCTATTATCGTCACCATTATTCGAGTTTGTCAGAGGCATTGGTACTATCGTGAAGGAAGAGTGAACATACTCGCGAGACGAAACTGTCGCAGCGCTTATTAGGTATTGTGAATTCTTCACGATTATTCATATGCTGTCGACAGCGATCAGATATCCGCCTATGGACGGTTGGCCTCAGGTAACCCATGTGTGCTCAGCTTTCTGAACAAAAACTATCAGGTTGTTGGCCTTGTCCGTCATCCTCCATTCATCGGACGGGATGGCTACTATGAACCGTGCGAAATCTGCGAAACGCCACTGCCGTTGACTTCAACGGAAAGTTGATTGAGGAAGAAGAAATATCACAAAGTCTTACTCCTTCTATCTGCAAGCCTCTATACGAGATATTAGCCGTTCCATCGCACGGCTCTTGGGTATAGGAACAGGCATTTTCTCTTCCTCGATATATAAAGAGCAACAATAACCACGTGTAATTGCTAATCGCGTGACGCAGCCACTAAGTTGTCATTGGAACTAATCGCTTCATTCGGAGGAAAATGACGAGACTGTTCACCTGTTCATTTGAGATGCTGCAAGGAAAATTCGTGTTGTTCGAAGAATTTGCAAAAAACATTTGGAAAATAATTTTGTGCAATTCTAACACAATGGGATTGTGCAAGTTACCATCAACGAGCGTAAGGTGATATTCGGAGGTCGGTTCGAGGGTTCAGAACTAGTCGACTAAGGGATGTTCATGGTGAGTACGCCTGGCTAACCAAAGATGATCGGTGGGAAGAGTGTATGAACAATAGGCGTCGTAGGGTGAATCTGTTACTCGATCAAATCTCCCGCCAGACACTAAAACCACTCCAAATGGCTGCCTCAAAAGACTTCCTATCTTCGATGCTTGATTCTGGGAGAATGTGATGGTCTAATGCTTGCTGGATCCCATAAAACTCCGTCCCGCTATGCCAAGAGATCTTAGCCCTTTCAAACGCGTACGGTGTTGGCGTGTTCGTATGAACCCTCAGCTTGCCGGAGAATGGGAACGGTACAGGGGAGACCTTTTCCGATCGAAGTCAGGGCCGCGTCAGCATTCAGCTCCCTCTGTACCTTTCTGATTACCTTTGTTGGCCGTAGGAGCTATCTCTGCGAGACCTGGACCCTTCTACGGCGGTGGAGTGCCTGAGCGCCACATCTCTGACGCCACAATTGTAGATCTTGCTCCATGTGGCAGCCACAAGCGGCGTAGTCGCCACTGTGGCCGTGCTTCTAACGTCTGAACGCGGGTCTAGATGTGGCTGGTGTATTTCTCGGCATTCATTGACCTTCGGCCCCTCTTCCTCCGCCGCCCACTTGGGCCAATCAACCGAGCAATTTCATTTGCTTCATGTTGCAACCCACAGCTAGCCGGGCTTTTCCAGAAGCCAGATTATGCTCGCACAAAGTTCTCGTCTCCGAAGAATTGGTCATCTTACTTCTGCTTACAAGTCTATACCGTCAGGCCAAACACCTTTACCAAACCATACCGACCGGCGCTACAAGCCGCACCTCGGTTCCTTCTCAAATCCACCAATGCAAGGCACGATACGAACCTGTGGCTGGTGCAACCCTCGATCAGCCGCCCGTGGCCGTGCGGCCTGTAATCTCGGCATTGAGATCCCCAGTCGTTTGCGTTTTGCCGGTCGCCTTGAAACATCTCTCCAGCAGGAGTCATTTTTCTTCCAACAGGCATCCTCCAAAGATGAGACGCGCGGCCACACGGTTTGGCGAGGCATTGTTTCGGTGGTCAGGACCGTGTGTTGCCCTTGTTGCCGGCTGTAATCTCAACACAACCGCACGGCCTCACCCCAAACTAGATCATCTCGTCTGAAGAACAGCAGAAAATTCAAGGGCCGGCGGCAAATTCCGCACTCACTTTCTCCATGCTTGGAATTGACAGAAACTTTGGTGAACTGCACCTAGTCGTTTTGCGACCTGATTGGTTGCCGACCCAATACCCAATTTCGTAGTAACTTTGGCGGATTTCACAGAAATGTTCAAAAGCTTTCTGGACCGCATGAAGTCGTGGGTACCCAACAACTATTCCAAAACAGCCGAAACAAACTTCTCAAACTCCGCTCAGACCGTTAAGGCACGTGGGTCCCTTCATCCTCAAAGAATGCCAAAGAATGTGCTATTCTCGGAATCCGGCGCGTTGAGAAGCGCCCAGGACAACCGCCTTCGTCCCCAAGGCCGAGCCGCTGGGCCGCATATCATTAAGAGCACAACTCAGCACCTCCAATCCTGGTTGTCTGCGACTAGCGCTTCTAACATTGTTTATCATCCTGCACAGTAGTCGCTCAATGCCTTCATCCACTCGAGTCCCATTCTGGATAATGGGCTTTGCGAACTTGCGGTCGGGTAGTCGCTCTTGCAAATCTAGGCTGCATCTGTCTGGTGCGCGACTAGTTGTGGTATTAGATGAACTGAATCGATAGCATTGAAAATCATTCAATGGTGCCTAATATCCTTCGGAGATGAGGCTACACGGACCATGATAGGGCCCGTAGTTATTTATGACGGCAGTGGCAGTCATAGCCTTGAGATGGCGTGCATTTTGGCTAGGAATCTTAACGCTGGGAGTTCAAATCTGTGGAAAAGGGGGTGGGCTCCTCGGTCTCAACGGGCGTGTTCTGCATGAAGTAATCTGGACGTTTAGCGCTTCTTCAGGGGCGAACCCTTCACCACCCATTGAAGGCTCTGGTCGCTCATCGCAAACGCGATCGAGATCGGGAAGATGGGAAAGGGCATTTTTGACGATATGCCAATTGACCTTGTCAGCACGGTGCCCAGAACTCATGTTCCACAGGCCCATGCCTTCGGTCGCACCAACGCCGGGGGGAGGGTACCGCGGTACAGTATTGGTAGGGCAGAGATGGCTGAGCCGTGTAAAGGGGCGATTGGGTGGCCCGCAATAACGGGACCGTTACCGTACCGCCGGCTGGTCAAGCGTCTCCTGGGTCGAACGATGTCTCCAACTACCGTCTCGCTTATTCGGCAAAAACCTCTTGTCAAGCCACATCATCGCTGGGACACTACGTCCTCGTGGTGGTGCCATACGGTCCGTTTCGTGCAAAGAAAATCATATGATCGAAAGGCGGACGATCTTTGCCGCTCTTATTCTCGTTCCGACAGCCCAAGTGGCAAGCACCAGCGATCCCTTCCGGATGTCGAAGAAGGCTGTGGCCGTGCTTGCCGATGAGCTGCAGGGTTTCAGCAGGCATAGGGATTCTAAAACGCGTCGGAAGCTACCCCATTGCTAAGGAGCAGGGGCTTGGGCATCGCGTTGATTGCGGCCTGCCTCATGCAAGAGAGTCGCCCGAAAAAGGATGACTCCGAAAGTCAAGCCACTACCCTCAGAGACTATGCTAACTCAACATCGGCAAGCCGAATTTCCGTATGGCTCTAGGTATTGTGGGATCCGCTATCGTGGCGCCAACCCTTGCACTTTCGACGCAATTTGTATCAACGTCCTCGTGGCGCTCCTCCATTAGTGTGCTCTTTCATAGGTCTGCGACCCCCAAACCAGTCAACCCTAGAGCCTCCTTTCATCCGTTACTGAATACCGTTACAATACTGTCACTCACACGTTTTGATCAGTACTTCACTCTAATCTACGCGTGGCGGCATGAACGAATTAAATTCCCCAGCAGCCCATTTTGTCTGTGGCTGCTCGGCCTGATCTCCCGCTGCTAGCCCCCCTGGTCAATCCCAGACGACGCGTGCCCAGGACCCCAGGATAAGCATTGGTCCACTAGACAAGTCCTTTTCCCTTTTCATGAACGCCGCGAACATGGAAAGACCTTCTCGAAGAATCATGCTTGCTGAGGCTGTTCTGAAAACGTCGTCGAACGACACTGCTCTCAACCACCCATCTACAAACATTGTACACGTCCATAGGATGCTCCTTGGTCCAGCCTCATTTTCCACCTCATCTTGATCTCTGCTGGGTGCCACTCTTCTTTGCCCAAAAAAGCAAATATCCTAGCGCAACAAATCCGATCCGGCGCTCGACAGCTCATGGGATGCCATTAGCCCTCTGAAGCCCAAATGTCAGATATCACACTGTCTCACCGTGTCCCTCGCCAGATATCTTGAACGACTTTCATCTGCGCTTTCCCCTCATCCAGCGCACCCTCGCAGTGCAGATGTTCCGTAACCGGTGAGTTCGCACGGTCTCTGACAACCACGGAAGAGAGAACGTCGGACAGATACTGATTTTAGTAGTCTGAGCACGCGAAAGCCCAGTGAAGACCTCTATGCCGCCTTCAAACAGAGCTTTCCCGATATTGGGCCGGGAACCACTGGCAGTCCAGCTGAAGAAAGTGCTGCGCAAAGATCGACTTCGCTAAGCAATGCACTTACAGATGCTCATATACCCCACAGGTACGCGCTCGGGTTCTTCTCCCACTCTCCTTTTTCCTTCCCCTTTGTAGCCTCTCACTACTATCAACCTGATGTCTGGTTCACCCTTCCCATGTGTCGTCGATACTGAAGACGACTTACTGACTATGGATGACATGTTCAGAACCTATGGAGACCTCGATGACATTAAGGACCCCAACATCACTCCCAAAGGCTTACAAGATCAGTGGCGCTTTACGCCGTCGCTAATGGATCCGAACTCCTTTGCGTTCACCTCCTTCGCAAATCAGCCTCCTGGCTACTATACGCCAACGCCAGGAGGTGTCAACACTCTCTACCATAACCAAGCCGGAGATCTTCACACTCCGGGCATGGGAATGAATACCCCATTATCACTCCCGCACTCTGCACACAACCTCCCTGCGGCCGATTCCACCGTGGATTTGCACCACTATCAAGCTCACCATCAACTTATGCAACCACACATATTCCACAACGCCAACCCTTTCGCACAACAGCAAAGTTTTGCACCGAGTCAGTTCCTTAACCGCGAGGATTCTGGATATGTGGACCAGTCACCTCACAAGTCACCACCCCAGAACTTGGACCTCGGCATGCCGCCTCCCGTTCATGGCCAATCGATGGGGAGACACTCGGCCAACGGCATGCCTATGCCGCCCATGCCGATGGGAGAGAAGTGGGCATTTGATCTCGATCCCAGGCACGTAGATGCTGACAGGGACAGATTTCGATATCTTGTGACGCTCAACGCGCCAACCGCGATGATCAAGCACGCCGATGAGATACCTGTCACATACTTGAACAAGGGCCAGGCATACACAGTCACTGTGATCGATTCGACGCCCTTGCCTCCGGGTCCCGGTCCTATCAAATACCGTACTTTCATTAGGATCTCCTTTGAGGATCAACAGCAAAGATCAAAACCAGGCGCTTGTTGGCAATTATGGAAAGAAGGTCGTGGCACCAACGAGGCTCACCAGCGAGGTGGAAAGCTTCAAGCCGTTGAGCATGTCGATCCTAATCAGGGTGGCGATGATGAAACGAGAAAATCCCAAGTCGAACTTGAGAGCGCTTCTTTTGACGGCTTCTGTGTAACGTGGACTCCCAATCCTGCGACTGGCCAGGCAGACTGTCAGATTTCCGTCCGCTTCAATTTCCTATCGACCGATTTCAGCCACTCCAAGGGCGTCAAAGGCATACCCGTCCGGCTGTGTGCGAAGACAGAAATGATTATGCCAGGGTCGGATCCTCAATTAGGAGATCCTGAGGTGTGCTTTTGCAAAGTTAAACTGTTTCGTGACCACGGCGCTGAAAGAAAGCTCTCGAACGACGTTGCACATATAAAGAAGACCATCGAGAAGCTCAAACAACAGATTGCCCAGGCCGAGTCGGGACTTGGATCTTTCGGAAAGCGGAAGCGCACTGGATCAATGGCTAAAGTGCCGACGATGGCCGGCCGACCGGGCAAGATCGTTAAGCACAAGCGGACCTGGTCCATGGATTCTGAAAGCGAAACTCCTGGTCGCCTCACCACTGAGGAAGACCTTCACATGAAATTAGTGACTCTCCAAGATATGTTCTCCTCTCAACGGCCCGCCAGCGTTCTTTATCTACGAGGCGATGATGAAGATGACCCAGATTTATTCCCGGTCCATCTTGTAGGTGGAGACATTGCTGAGATCCGACCCTTGACTCGTCAAGACACTTGGGAGTCAAAGAACAGCGCAGCAGAAACTACTCCAGTCACTTCTATCGTCTCACCTGTGCCTAGCTCCGCTTCGAATGCATCATTTCAGCGATCAAGCGAGCGAAAAGCGCCAGCTGTACTGCAGGCTACCACGTGTAGCCCAACTCAGTTGACAGCCTCAGAATCACTACAACCCCAACAGCAATCTGAATCTACCGACGATCAACCAGTGAGAATACCCCGAAATCCTGCTACCGGTTCCGCAAGTGAGTGGATTGATGCTCTCGGTGTCGACGAAAATTATCAGCCTCCACCAGAACCGCCTATCAGACCAGGTTTGTCACATTAAATTTCATGCTTATTCGCTTGCTAATGTGAAGGCAGTGGCATGTTTTTACGTTCTGATTCGGGATATCGATCAGCAGCACGTTGAGCCCTACTATCGCGCCATCTACCTCATGCAACGTACAGTCACTGATCTTGTTAATGGCATTGCCACCAAGGCATCTATCGATCCGAGTCGCGTTACCCGAGTTATTCACCAACTTTCTAAGGGGGTTTCAGTTACTGTTGATCAAGACGTCATCCGTGAGATTCCTGAGGGCCAAGACATGGTGGTTGAAATCAGCAACCTTTCCTACGAACAGCCAGTCAAAAACGAATTTTCTTCGGCCGCCGATGATATCCTTGTGGATGGGGATTTTGGGATTGTGGAAAACGCGACCTTGGACGGGATCGAGATAAAGCTCATCTTTTGAGCTTTCTCATGACAAATGCCGCCATTTCTGCCTCACACCGCCTCTAAGACTGCACATACACCATAAATTTCCTTTGTTGTCACGATTACGATTATACTCTTGGATGGGACTGTACTGGCTCCTCGATATCGGCCAGCCGATGAAGCGAGAGGGCATGGCATACCCGGCGTTGGAATTTCGGCTACCTACGAGCCGTTAAATGGCACACCGGGTTTTCAAGACTAATTTCATTACAGAGATACCCCTACCAGTCTGCGAAGCCCATCATGGCAGGACTGAAGAAGCCAGTTAGACCCTGGCTTGTTTCGTGGTCGATCTGGGTGTTCGACTTTGTTCGAGGAGGACCTTCTGAATATTGCGACGTTTCATACAAGCTCTACTTCTCGACAATCGTTGGACTTACATTATCTTTGCTTTTTATTCTCGCACACACATACCGGTTTCTGGCGTGGCTTGGGGATGATACACGTGTCCCTGAAACGACCTCCTGCAAGAAGTTTTGCAAGGAAATGCCTTTTTATCTGGAAATGTTCATGACGGATTACGAAATACAATTGGAGATACCCTCTCTTTCCTTTCCATACAAGATCTATACCTACAAAGCTAGCTTAATACCCCCGTTTCCTGCTCATCGGCACCTCTACATAGGCCCTTACATACTTTCAATGATCAATAATGGTCGCTGCTTCGAAATGCCTGTTCCCATCTTCGATTTACTGTGATGAAGGGAGTGCTTCCCGTCCTTTGACGGTCGTGACCCGTCTGGCGGCTGCCATTGCCGTCGCGAAGTCCCCTTTTTGGCTAGCTCCGTTTCACTTCACCACCCGGAATCCGTGACCGCTGGCTTCTGCACTTCCACATCGCCAACGACACGACAATCGGTAAGGAACACGAGAACACGGATGGTCTCTCGAGTCGCTTGGTCTACGTCCATATTGATTTCGAAACAGTGTCATCTGCGAGATGGCGCTGCATTCACCCACTTCCTTTCGTAGAATATTGGTTTGCGCTCAAGGGCACTGGCCTCACGTCGTCAACCCGTGGCACCCTCCTTTCCGTCTCAGAGGTGTACAGAGCCTCGTGCGAGTCGTTTCCCCTCTGGCGGCTTCTGTAGGCCCGAGCCTGCGTCCTACGCTACAGTTAATGGATTACTAACACAAGAGCTGTCATAACCAAGCAGTCTAGGTCTGAGACCGAACTCAATAGCCCACGAGGGAATTGCATCCTGATGGCTGTACAACCTACACGTGGCGCCAATAGATTCAAAGACACCACCCAAATCACTAAGCCTCAGCCTAAGGAAGCACAACCGGACGCGGACTGGTTTCCCAAAATAGTGAGGAAGTGCTACAGTACTCGAGCGTGTCGAGGTGAGATGCTTCATCTCCTATCGAAGCGAGGCACGGCGAGAAGATTGGTAGAGACAGTATGCAAGTTTGAGGACCCTGACGCCGGTAGTCCGGAGATTGACAGACACGACTCACAAGTGGTGGCACGACAGGTGCGTTGGATGTTCCGCAGCTGTACTTCGCGAAGGGGACGAGACACAACGGGGTGGCTGGGGCAGCAGAGCAATATCTGTGGGTACTGACATGATGACATCGACAGCAACTCATGAGCCAAGAGAAGTCAGCTGACCGACCCCGAGTCAGCCATATCCCAACTTGAGTCGGCATTGTGGTGCCGGATGTTGTTGGTCGCCCAATCTGTGTATGCAACTTGGCCTCGACAGGCGTCAAAGGTACTATGCGAAGGCCGGCGCAAAAAAAACGCGTGACTCACAGTTAGACTCTGCAATCCGCCCTCTACTTCTCATTAGTCACGTTGATTCCTATCACCTACTATAAGATCGGCAGGGCCACGCAAGCTTGGAGAGACGATCGTCAACCAAAGTGATGCAATCGAGGAAAGGCCGGCTACAGGAAGCTCTGCAGTGTGCTACGATTCAGCTATGCATGGGTACATCGGACCAAGACACATCTGATGAATACGGACCCAATTATGCATTGCTTTTGTTCCTGCAGTAAGAGAGGTTGTCTTCGTACGCGGTAGATAGAGAAATAAACGGCCTCTTCGGAACGGCCAGATCGGGCTATTCAAGGTCTTGGGGGCAGTTTCCGAAGCTTCCGTCTGGGGTGCGGGGCAGAGAGCCAAGACTCGAGCCACGCACCGCGGGGCAATTGTGGCAGTGCTCGGATGACGTTCTGAAGCTATGCAAATGAGTGGACCAGACCTTCTACATCTCCGGGAGTGCAGTCTCAAGCTCTTACTCGTTCCCTTCCTGGTGACGGGTACAGGGATGTGAGGTGGCCGTCGAGTCATGCTACTGCTGGACCCTTTGTCGTCGGATTCAAGAGACTATCGCCACCCGGAATCACTAGCTCTGGGGCCGTCAGTCCACTTCCCGGAAAACTCTGCCAAAGGCCAATGGAATGACCCTCGGAGAATAAGATGGCTTCTCGTTTATAGGACGGATCTGGAACCGTCACTAAGCGTACCCGCGAGACACCTTCAGGCTGTGGCTGTGTTGCAGATCTTTGAGACCACACTGGTCTTTTCATTGGCACGTTTCGCACAGATGCGGTCCAGACGACGCCGTGCCCTTCGTATATCCAGAATTGAAAAACCCGCTGTTGAGACTTGCATCCTAGACGCCCTGCACGTGCCGGGATATACATCTCCTGCTTCGCTGCCCCACATTGCTTCACTTTCCCTTCCATCCCGCCCCAATTCGAATCCTATGCGTAACACGTCCCAGGTATCGTTCAGTCCTCGCGTCCCGAAACGACCTAATATCGAAGAGCTGAGCCACTTTCTTTTGTCATCCTTCCTTCGTGGCTTTCGGGATACGCGGCTTGGGAGGTCCAGACCCTCAACCTTGTCCGATTTCGGTACGGGAAAGCAAATGGGGTGCAATTGATCCTTAAAATGTTTTCTCATCCGGAGAAGCTCACTGGCGAAGTTTCCGCACGTACATACGCCGATCGTTTGGTCTGTGCATCCAGCTGCGCTTAGACATGTCGTATGCTGCCGCAAAGGCGGTTCTATGGTTTACACGGCGGTTGTACTAATGCTATATGGCTATGAAGTCGGATCAGACCACAGCTCAAAGAAACCTTGAGCCAGCGGCTGCGCCAGAAAGAATCGGGCTCTGTCGATACCTTGCCACTCTAAAAGATTTTTCAGCAAGTCGAAGCGGAAGGCTTTGGAGCTTCTGGTGCTATACTTAGGCGTCAATCCACATTCTCATAGGCGCCGAGAAAGAGGTAGGTGGTCCAAAGACTCTTGTAGCCTCCTAGTGGATGAGGTGATGAAGACGCGCAAACATCCTCCCTGTCCAGCTGAAAAGCTGCAAGCCAGAACACGGCGGTGGAACAGCCTCACCGATCAACGGCAGCCACTGCAGCTGGCACATATCTTCGACAAGAGGGGCACGTAGAATGCGCCAGGCATCAATGTCTATCAGGTCAGCGTACCTTTTGCTTGGCAGGAACGCGTGTTCACGCCTATTCTGACAGCAAGGTGTCTTCCTCCGAGGCTGTCTCGATTGGTTTCCTACACTCTCTTTCTCGCTCGGAATTGATGCCAGCAAGCAGTGTTATCCTTCCTTACCGGTCCAGCGTAATAAGGTCGACAAATTTCTAAGATCCCTTCTTGGGAGCATTGAAGCTCTGTGAAATCGTCTCAAGAGCGTTGCTTCAGCGTGCTATGTGAAGTTCTCGCAGGACCTTACCCCGGATCCATGGCTTTATGGTCTTTCCCCTTCCCTTCCCGCTCTCTATCTTCCCCCTTCGTTGTTCTTTCCTACATCCCCACATCAACAGCTTACACTCTATCCGAGAAACACATCAAAAACCGCAACACGCCCCAACTACGCAAACCCCCTCGTCCCCAGACCCCCTTCTCGCAGATAACTTTTTTTGTCCCAATAAAGCGATTCGCTCCCTTTCAAGCGCCGTGTTACATGTTCTTCTCTGGAAAGACGACGCCCCGTACCGTACCGAGTAGTCCACATCTTCCGTCGACACCATATCAATAAGGCGGAGCAAATGAGATGAGATACTACAAGGCTCACTCATTTGGCAGGAATTGCTAGGTGATCCCAAGTCTCCCTTGCGCACCCCGTCGAAACAGCAACCCCCCCCTCTTCTCCTCTTCTTCCCTCCAAGTCTCGGGCCCAATGATAGCTCATGCAAAGAGATAGCTCTAGAAAGAGGGATGTCGATGTCTTCGAGGAAAAAACAGCACATAAGACGACAGACAGACAGACAGACAGACAGACAGACGAAGAGCCCAGTCTAAACTCTGCGTCCGCCGGGCCGGGGGGAAACGAAGAAGCACAGGGGCCCTGGATCCGTGGAAGCTGGCCCAACTGTACTAGGTGTTTTGGGCCCTGAGAGACGGTAAGCAAGAGCAAGCTGACTTGACGGCTGTAAATTGCCCTGTAGGCTGTCACGATGGTGCGGATTGGTTTGGTTGGGTTTGGGTTTGGTCGATAGGATGGGATGCGATGCGATGCGATGGGATGCGATGCGATGGGAAGGATGGACTTTGTACTTTTCTCGGGCATGGGGCCCCCGTGTAGAATTCAGTTCTTTTTACGTTAGATCAGACTAGGCTAGTATATAGATACGCAGACTATATATATACAATGTTATCCGCAATTCATGAATCCGTACGTGCGTAGCTACTTGGCAAAACGTACTACGCGAATGCACAAATCCACCGCCGCCACAGCGGCCAATTACCATATCTATAATCATTCCCACAGAATCAGAACCAGAACTAGCGAAACGACGCGACGTGGCGCGGATTCCTTGGCGAATACGTCAGTATCGCCGTGTCACTGTCTGTGAGAGTCCAAGGCGTGGCCACGCCCGAGTAGCATGTTTTGTCTGGAGAATTCCATGAGCGTGTGTTGAGACTGAAGACTGAGATGGCTCGTGGTGCGCTGATCCTGCGAGGGGAGTTCTTGTGTGGGAGAGGTGCAACGCATTGTGAGGATGTGCAGATGTGCGATGTTCATGGAGATCTTCTGGGGAATTCGGGAGACGCTAGATGTATTCGATATCGAGAGAGGTGAAGAGGAGGATGATGCGCGCGCTATCGTACGGCATAGCGCGGTGCAGTGGCAGGAGCTCGTTCGGTCTCGGGTCAGAGTCACGGTGAGCCGGTAGCGTAGTTGTCACTGCGTGGTTGTGGTTCTGACTGACTTGGTGTTTAGATTTGTGTCTGGTATGTGAAGAGAAGAGGCACTCTTAGTCCGACTAGTTCAGGTGGGTCGAGGGAGTGGAGCCGGAGTCAATGAGGAGATGGGCTGGAGCTGGAGAAGGTAGTATGTGGTTTGGTGATGGCGAGGTAGATCGATGGTTAGGTGAGCGAAGGTCTAGTGTAGTCCGGACATTCATGCTATCCAAATCGAACTCGGCCGGTGTTGGAGACGAGGTCCGCCTGGCGTTCCAGATCTCGTACTGGGCTTTTGCGGCGCTGTAGACGCTGAATGCTAGGACGGTGGCCCCTGTCGTTGCCGAGACTGCCTGGTCGAGGTCGCCCATGGAATAGGGTGTACGAGGGTAGAATTGACAAAGGCAATGAATGAAATAGTCTTGTGGTTTTTGCCAGAACGATATCCCATTAGAAGAGGCGGTTTGGAGAATAGGTAGTAGATAAATAATTGTGAAAAACGGAAAAACCAGTGGTCTTACCCAGATGGTCGTAGATACGGAATTGATTTCATTGGCTGTGATTTTTTGTTGATACAGAATCCTAGCCAGTCGTAACTGCCAGGTTTCAGGTCCCGTCTCCGGACTTGGTGATATTTGAGTGGCAGGTATATTATTTCTTGACGGACTTCCCGCACTCGAAGTACCCTCATAGATTCTTTCAAGGTCCCGACGGGCTATGGAACATTGCTCTCTAGATGAGGTTGACATGGTAGAAGCGATAGAAGAGGTAAAGACTCTAGCAAGGCACCAACCAAGCTTAATTGATATATCCAAGGTAATTAGACCTGGAAAGTCATGGACAAACAGTCGGCTGAACTCCTGAAATTCGGGATCGGGAACGCCTGCCCCGTGATGGAGACCACGATTTTTGATACCTGAGAAATGGAGGTAGCATTCGACTAAGAAGCAAAAAAATCCAACTGTACCGGCAGCGACAGCTCTCCGGAGGCAAGACTCCCGTGGCGCAAGCATGAGAAAGAAGGTGCTGATTAACAAATATGTATTGGTGACGTTTGACGGCGCCTCAATCGCCGTAATCATTTGTGTAAATGTCCTATCAGTGTCACTCGGGCCTTTCGTGTGCATGGGCTGGCTAGAAAATTGTCGAATTTGAGTGATCGAGTGACCGGCAGCGACCACTGGAAAAGTCACTACAGTGATGAAGTCGACATCGATAGAGCCAGACTCTCGTTTCCTTGGATGTAGGGTCCATGATACGAGAGTAGCCAGGGCTGTGAGATACCAACAAGTTATTGTGCCTGGGCCGTAGAGAGAAGAGACAAGGGCATATTGGTTTTCCGGCGGTAGAGAAGAGGCAGCCATGGGAGGAACAGAGTGGAAAGCTGCAGGAATTGATGCAGAAACAACATTTGATACGTAGAATATTCGTCAAGAGCAGGATGTAAACTCAGGAGATGCAATGTTTTCCTATGGAACATTCTACCGTAGGCTAACATCCGGGGAACGAGTTCCGTGTGCAGCCACAATCTGTTGAGGCCCATGCCTCCCTTCATCCGCGTTGCTTATCATTATTGAGCATGATAACAATGTTGTGGATAAGAGCTTGGATCAGCTTGTTGCCTGTCGACGGCAACCGCCAGTTGAAATTTTCCCATCATCACCGCCTCGGTCACTTTGCGCCCGCCAAGGCCGGCGACAAGGCGTCATGCCTTTAGGCTTATTTTCGCCATTTTCTTTCTACCAGAAAGCGTGGATCGGATCTCTCAGTATCTTGGGCTTTATCGACAAATGCCAAAATCATTCAGTGTTGATCATACATCCTTGAGAGCGGTATGGTATTGCTGCCTGCTCCCCAGCCGAGACCACATGGCGCGGTAAAGCCAATACGCTCAGCTCCAAGTATACACCTCTCACCTGATTACTCTCTGATGTTAGCGATTACCAGAACTGTTCCATTCAGCCAGTGAAGGTGAGCAGAAGTGAACGCTTTTGGGTGTAGCTTAGCATAACATATTATCAAAGCTGCAAAATGTGGGATCCGGATAATTACCTCCGGTGGATGCCTTGAGGACATTTTCAATATTTGCCATCTCTTTGAGATATCAATATTTTACCGAAACTTAATTATTGAGTTAGCCTTTCGAAAAGCGTATTATAGCTTTTAGACTTCGACTACTCCTGTCTACGGAATCATCTTTCGCACTTGGGAAAGTCGAGCGCAGACATCATTTCCACATTCTTGGAACGGACTATTTTTGAAATAGAAGGGGTATCCTCTGCCCGTTACATCTATCTAAAATGGCTTCATCGTTGCCCAAGATCAACATCGGGAAACACCCCCTCGATGCGGCCGCTGAGAACGAGCGGCCGATCCGTGGGTCTATGGGGTAAGTGCTACTTTCTTTAAGTTGAAAGGCCCATCATTAACGTCTTGAGCTTTCGAGACACTGTAGACCTGGCAACTAACGTCAAAAAGTCTTCTGAGGGGATCACACGCTTTCATATTCCTCGCTCACGCTGACCCAGACCTTCCGCCAAAACCTATCCTAGATCAAAAAGTCTCATTATCCCTGTTGTGCCACTTCTCACCAGTGATCAAAGCAGTATACGGCGCCGAAAACTTGCCCGGATCTAGCTCTCCGGTGACAAAGACTATCGTCTTTACCTCCCAATTCCAAGAGAAGCCGCTGGCTCACTTACTGGAGTTCATCAAAGCATGCTGCCTTCCTGGAGGGCCTGATACCGCCAACGATCTCATTGAGAAGTTAAGCATGATGGAATGCGTCCATTTGTCCCAGACCGCCAGGCTTCTCGACGTGAAAGGAATTTCCCCCCTAACCGCCAGTCGTATTGACGAGCTGGCTCAAGGCCATATCTCTTCCAATGACGCTAAGGCTGCCTTCTGGGTCCCTGAGGGTACGGAGGTGGATCAAGAGCTCAAGCGACTCCGAGAACTGATCGCAATGAGCGTCGCGAGGGAGGCGCTTGAGAACGGTGGGAGCCTAGAAGGGATGGAAGTCTCGGGATTCCTCAAAATGGATCCTACTTTTAGGGCAATGGTCGAATCATGCCTGTCATCACTGAAGAAACAAACAGATGCACAGAGTCAAGATGCGCAAGCGGACCAGCCGTCAACTCAAGCGCAGCAGGGGACCGTGGGCCATGGAGGTGAGACCGAAGTCTTTTTCCCGTATCTGTACGATGCATTGTTGAGCACTCTCCCAGACCACCCCCCCTCGCACGAAGACCTGAACGACCCACCTCTCGAACAACAATCCTCTGACCTCGAGCCGGAACCACGCGACTCCACAACGCACGAGGACAAGCCACCATTGGACAAAGATCCAAATCTATCCTACAAGTTCTACGACTCCGGCGGCCGACGGCTCGGCCCGGATCCAAGCGTCAGAGACAGCGGGCTCTCGAACGAGTATCTCAACAGCCTGTCCCGCAACCAGCCTACTCCTCCAGTAAGGCCGCCGCCGGAGACGTACCAGGAGCGGAACGCCAGTCGGAGGGGTCGAACGCTGGGCGACGGAGACGATGGGTCTACTCCGGATGCGTTGAGACCAGAGCATGCTGGAGCTCAGAGACGGAGAAGACGCTTGGCGGAGGGAGGAGAGGATCTGGTGGGTAAAGAACGTGAGCCCGAGCCCGAGCCCGACACGTATCAGGAGAGGCGCGGCGGTCGTTCTGGCGGAGGGCGTAGGGTGGGAGAAGACCCACAGGTACCAGAACGTGAATTTTAGCGTCTTAATCTATTACGTCGTATAATAAACGGTCTAACTGCAGGAACCCATACACAGCGAACGTTCCCCCTCTCTCTTCCCATTTTCCTTTCGTCTACAAAGCCCCTCTCAACTCCCCATCAGCCTCTCCTCAATTCAAGAATTGATCAGCCCCGAGCCTAGCATTCAGCCTCAACTTCAGCAGATCCTCCTTCACAATCTCCTCTTTCCTGGCCTCCAACCCCTCCACATCCCAGTTCGCATGCAGGTACCGCCCGCTCAGCCACTTCTTGTCTCCGCTGGCCAGCCATACGCCGAACCCGCCGATCAGCGCGGGCGTGTCGTGGGCGAAAGGCCGGAATCTATGCGGACATTTTGTCAGTAACTGTTCCTTTGGGGGAAAGCGGGAAAGGAGAGAAGAAGGAGGCTTTCTGGCTTGGCTTACCTGTCTGTCACCATATCCGTCATGCTGATCCCAGGGTGCATGGCCACGCTCGTCACGCCGGGATACTCCAGGGCTACGTACTCGGCCATCCTGAGCCCAAGTATCTTGCTGAGGCCGTAGCCAGAGAGTTCCGGGAGGGTCAGGATGGCGCCGGCGGTCGCGACAGTGATGATCGTCACGCCTTTGCTTGGATCGGTGGGCGGGGTGGCCAGGGTCTCGGGAGAGTGGAGGGATAGGAAGTATTTCGTGACGAGGAAGGTGCCCTTTCCGTTCACTTCATAGTTTTCCCACCAGCTGCTGATGTCGAGGTCGCGGACTTTGGCGTCGGGCGTGTAGACGCCGGCGTTGTTCACGAGGACGGTGGGTGTGTTGCGCGCGAACTTGGACTTAATGGTAGAGAACGCGGCTTTGACGGATTCTTCGGATTTGATGTCGACGGATATTGTTAAGACTTCGGTGGAGGGGGAGATCTTTTTGACGGTCTCGGCGACGGAGGCGAGGTTGGAGGCATCGCGGGCGAGGAGGATGAGGCCTTTGGGTTTGGCAGCCGCGAAGGATTCTACGAAGGCCTACAGAGATTATATTGTTAGAATCGATGGGGTGAATGATTGACTGAGATATCCTGCTCGCTTTCTGGAGCTGAAAAGCGAACGACGTACCTTGCTTCCCAACCCGCGGCTGGCACCGGTGATGATGATGACTTTGCCTTCCTGAGAAAATGCTGGTTGCGTGGGCTCAATGGCCGGGTACACGTCCATATACGCCCTTGGCGTGAACTGCAAAGAGGTTACAAAGTAGTCTTGCGGGATGCTCGTCATTGCGGCGACGGTGAAGAAGTTTTATGTGGGACAATTAAGCAATAAGGTTGTTCTCGCAGGGGAGGTGACTTGTCAATCTAAACTGAGACGAACAGGTAGGATGATCTTGGGTCTTCTAATTGGAGAAGGGCTCTGGAAGTGTAAGCAGACTAGTAAGGGTTGTTGTGATGGCTTGTTCTGTAGTCTCTGATCTCTGGATGTTGAAGTGACCCTCCATGAGGGAAGACAAAGCTTTATACAATATTGATGATGCCGCTACAAGTAGAATAGGAGATGTAGAAGACTTTCGAAGTGATGGGTCAAGCTCTACCGGCCATGTCCTTACCTTGACAGACGGTCACAGTGACCGATTGACTTCTCGAGGCAGACGGAGCGCGTAGCGGTGGAAGGATTGGTAAGAGACTCCTCTTCAGCATTTTTAATGATCGCAAAAAGCAGCGACAAGTCTCATGGCCTCGTATTAGGCCGATTCTTCCCATTTCGTGATGTGCAGATTATTGCACAAGGGATGAGGTGATCGACAGGGGAAATGGTAGACTATCCCCATCGCTTTGCGCCTGGATGAAATCAAATTGCATTCAAAACAGATTACTGATCGGAGACTTTTGAGATATTTCTAATGTGTGTACGGGCCATGTGCCGTCGCTGCTGCTGACAGATTGTACCGAGATGTAACGTGAGATAATTGCCGCCGCTTTTGAGGTGTCATAAATCACAATTGGAAGAGGTGAGAAGCTAATCCCAAAATGGACGAATGCTCTCGCCGAATCAACCTCGACAGGCAAACAGTAACCTTTCTGCTAGAAGCAGAGTTCAGTGGAAACACGCATTTTTGCGGGCTGTCCGCACCCGTTTTCGACTGCGTAGCATCGTGTTGGTGACGGTGTAGACTTTACATTTACGATTACGAGCAAGGCCCTAGCCAAGTGAAGGCGAAAGGGGAATTTTCAGAGTGGCACGGAATGCGGTGTCTTGAAATTGCCGGCTTTTGAAAATCCAGAGTTTGAGGGCTATCTACAGAGATTATCAATACTAACGCTGCAATAGTAATATCCCGCCGAAGACGCCACGCTATATGATATGTAAGGAAGTTGATAATGTTATGTGGTGATGGCACAACAATCCAGGATTGATCAGTAAAACTGTTGTGTTGCGCATCGACATTGGATCAATCACACAATATCCCTTGCTATAGCCATCTCTGGTTTTCTGACAGGGCTCGGACTGCTGCTATCGCTTCCGCTTCCAGAATCAGAACGGATCGACTTTTGGATCGAGTTCTCCGTCATTATCTGCTTGTAAATCTGGAAAAGTCTCGCCGGGTTGAAGAAGACGTAAACACCCATCGCAAAGACCATGGGGATAGCGTCCAGACCAATGGTGTACCGTTGATGCGTGATGAGGTAGCCTCTCCAACCCTGCGTAAGCTCGATGCTTCGATAGATACCCCGGACGATCATCATCACCGTGGCGAGGACGGTGGCAACAGAGACGTAACCAAGTGGCTTGTTTATGCGAAGCTGGGGGAGCCCACGATAGCAGACGATGCTGAGTAGTATCGAGAACAAGAACGTGCTGACAAGCTGAGCGATTATCCCAACGGTCATGGTGGTGGTGCCTGGTTGTGTAGATTTGCCCGCTTCAAACTCAGAGCCCGCCAGTCCTCCACCGGTGGCTTGAGCCGCCAAACAGGCGATGTCCACACCAAGGCAAATAAGAAGATACGTTCTCGGGGGAAGCGGCGAGTTTTTCCGGCCCAGAATTGTGATTAGCACCCATAGTGTGATATAGATGCCTGATTGTGTCCAAGCAGGACCTGCAAATGCTCATTAGCTATGGTTGCACTTCGTGAGCTTGTCCCGGCTTACCCATGATCAATACCGCAGTTTGCATAGTAAAGAGCGGCCTCGAATATGCACAATGATAAGATGCCAGACGAGCAATCCAACCCAGGCACTCGAGCCCAGATCCAATGACGAAGAATAGCAGCCATAATGTCCTAGTGCGCCATGTCTGCCAGGCGTGCCCGAGCATGAACGAGCCAAATAAGATGACAAATATGACACCTGCTGGCAAGCTGGGACGATAGCCATAGTGACTACTACCTGCCTCCCCGTAAGGGAGACAGGCTGGAGGCAGAACAGGCTGAGGCATTGAAATGTTTGACGACTGCTCTCACTGGGACCTGGAATGGGAGGCAGGATAGTCCGAATAGGGCAAAGGGGGGAGGAAGGATGACTGACAAGAGGATCCAGAGACATCAATGAAAGAGGAGATCCTACCTCTATATTTACCTTTGTTCATCGAGGACTGCGTACCTGAGACGCATTCAATGTGCAATAGATCGAGAAACATCGTCATCGCCAAGATCAAAGAAGAGCACATTGATGCACATAGACAGCGACGTTTGATCTCTTATGCTCGATTCTTCGATCTCACAATTCTTCCAATTCCAATGAACAAAGAGAAAAGTCGCCGACCCCAGAGCGTGTTCATTCTTGGACGTCATAGCTTCGCCCCAAATCGGGAATAGCGTGACAAGCTCGATTCATTGAGCGCCAACAATCGCACTCGCTTCACGTTTGCATCTTGCTCGAGGCTTATAGCATCCTTGATCCAGTACTCCCAGTAAGTCCTACATCAATCGAGTCCGAAGTACCATAAGCCATCGCAAGGGAAGTCAAGAGATGACTGTTGACAACAATGGGATTGTCGCCGACGCGCCGTCGGCGCAGGTACAGCATAGAATCAGATCTGACGCAGGTCCCTGGACCCTTTTGACTATGAATACTTGAAGGCCAAGTCCATATCTACCCTCGATGGTAGCAAATGATGGAGTGTTTCTCTTGCGCGTACCTTGAGCTAATATCTTCTTTTACTCGCCCAAACAACACTCATAGTATTCAACATCTAAAGACAGGCTTACGGTATTCAAAATGCGGTTCCTCTGCCTCCATGGCATGGGGACAAACTCCACCATCTTCGAAGCTCAGCTCGGACCTATCGTCTCAGACCTCGAAGCTCAAGGCCACGAATTCGTCTTCGTCGACGGACAAATCGAGTGCGACGCCGCAGATGGTATTTCGCCCAATCTTTCTACCTTCTCGAATACTAATCATTCTCTCTGTGTAGAAATCAAATCCCTCTTCCCTGGACCCTACCTCTGCTACTACTCCCTACCCACGCACACCCAAGTAAACGAAGCCCAAGAATACATCCACGACACCATCGCCGACGAAGGTCCGTTCGACGGCGTCATCGGCTTCTCTCAAGGCGCCGCCCTAGCTTCCAGCCTTATGCTCGAACACTCCAAGACTAACCCCGTCGATGATCTCTTCAAGCTCGGCATCTTCGCCGGCGCTTCCCTCCCCTTTGACCTTGACGACCACAACGGAATCGGGCGATGGATCGCTGCCAACACAAGTTCCAATACAAATACCGTCCCCCAGAAGGAGATAGAAAAGCGCCGCGACAGCAGCGACTCCGTCGACTCGGGCTACGAGTCCGGCTCCAGCACGACCTCCTCCTCGCTTTCGCCCTCCCTCTCTCCTTCCTCGACCTCCACCTCAACGACCTACCCCTCCGAATTTGCCGGCGAGCTCGGCACAGGTTCCCACACCGATCCTCTCGGCTTCCCCACGCCCCTCTGGTTCGCAACCGGCGAAGAACTCCTCGGCCGTTACCACCCCTCCAAACCCTCCAGCACCCGCATCAAGGTACCCACGGTGCACCTCATCGGGGCGAAGGATCCGTACAACGGGCAGAGCAGGAGTTTGGTCGGGTTATGCGGTGGAGAAGGGGTACACAAGAGCGTGGTGGAGCATGGGGAGGGGCATTGCGTGCCGAGAGAGAGGGAATTCCAGGGGAAGGCCGTCAGAGAGATTGAGAAGGTGATCACGTTGGCGTACATGAGGCATGGGTAAAAGAGTGAGATAGTCTAGGGGGAGGAGTTGGTGGCGTTAGGCTTTTGAACTTTTGTGAATAGTCACAGCAATAGGCGTTAGGCACGGTGTCGTAGTAATAACGTATGCCAATAATTCTCATGCTGCATTGTACTCTGCCGTGATAGCTATAGGCAATCACGACCATCCTTGCCCCGTGGATTGATCCTGTTCTCCAACGTTCCCCACACGCCCATCTCGATCAAAAGGGGAGCCAAACTAAACGATCAAGTCCGTTCATCTCGCATGCTTGGCAGCACAACGAAGCGCCTCGACTTTGTCTCTGCGTTGCAGGCATATAATTGCGTCGGCATACGCGTACTATTACCTTCCCCCTTGGATTAGAGAGACTGAAAATCGTGGAGTAGGATGGCTTCTGTTGATCGGGTCGTGGGTTGTAATCTTGCGGACAGTGCTCGTGGGGAAGGTCGCTCATCGGAGCCGGCATTCGTAGACGGCAGACAGGATGTAGAGCGTGGATGGGGCTCAAATTTGCACTTTCGGATCAGTCGAATTTGATGTCCTGACTCTTGCTGGATTTTCTCGTAAATATCACGCTTGCTGGATGAGGAGAACGTGGCATGAAGACGCACTGGTAGCGAAATTTAAGTTGGGGATATTTAGTGATATGAGGTGGCGCTGGTCATTATGGATGAAATGGGTGGTGATAATGATGAACATATTGCAACACGAATCACGTGACTTTTATATGGGAGGAGAAGCACAACGTCGGAACATCATCTAATCATGTCATCTGATACAAATGAGATTGCGAGGGTGATCTTCCGTGGAGCTCGAAGAAGCAAGTATGATGGATGCTGAATTGGATGAGCATTAAGATCGGATATCTCGTATTGTCATGCTCTGAGATTGTATATTTGGTAGCTGCCAGCCAGCCGTCTGTATAATCTGGTATGTCTCGAACATAAATCTGCCCGTGTAAAAATTGTTGTTGAAAGCTCGACGTGTATAAGGTGGATGGTGGGACCGCGAGTGTGAAAAAATTGTTGAAAGTCCGTGGTCATCAGAATACTGTCTAGAAAGCAGTGAGGGGCTGGTGTTAGCTGGCTTGGAGTAAGCTAGAAGCTTCACAAGTCCGGCCAAATCCAGTGAAGAGTTTTTGGAATTTCTTGCCCTGTTGTTCTGAATAAACGTGGTTTTCGAGGCTTCAGGAATATCTGCAACTCCCGCTAGCCCTTTCCGAATTCTGTGGGAACGAGCGAGGCCGCAGGGAATCCTTTTTCGGTTTGGGGCTCCAGAGCCGGTATCATCAGCCGCAGCTATCTCAACTCGTTTAAGTCACTCGCTTGCGCTTCTGCAAAGTGGCCATTTTTGCCTTGAGCATTTTGCGACAGGTGGAAAGATAAGGTCGGTTGCCTACTTTGGCATTTGGAAAACGTTCAGTTCTCATCCTTCTTCCTGGCAAATGTGCTTACACATGATGCCTCTCATGTTCTCGTTGCCCATCAAAAGCTCATCAGATTTTCTTAAAGGTCGTTAACCCTTTCATCCAGTAGGAGAGGTCAACCCAGCCCCTCCACCATCCCATCCAAGATCCAAGGCAATGATTTCAGGATCCACAGTAGGAATATAGGGAGTCCCATCTCGAACTCTGTCTAAAGCCAGCCAGGCGAAAAGAAGGTCAGAAGTATGCGTCATAGGCGGCCAAGCGAATGAGGCGGCTGGGGTTGTAATCCGGGCAATATGCGCATGAGCGGTGAACCCAGCATAAGAATTCGAAGCTAGAGGAAGGTTCAGCATTACCCAGAGTAGTAGCAGTAATGGATCTGGGCTGTTTGCAATGTCTAGTGACACGAAGCTGTTTTCGAGGGATACAAGAAACTCTTCATCCCGGTTGATTCCTACTTGGCTGGAGTGCAGGAACGCCAGGTGTATGAGCAGGAGAATGTTCACTCGTAGAATACTTCGCCGCCGAAATTCTTTGACGCCGAGTGCCGCCTCCGACAAGCCAAGAGGTGAAAGTAATCGGTGAAGGTCAGATCCTTTGCGGAAAGTCGTATGCCGTCGCGTTACTTGACCCTTCATCTCATGCTGCACTTCCTGCACTGTCAATTTCAAGGCATCTTTCAGAATCCTCAAAGTCCATATGTACGAGGCTTCCGTCATGAGCATGTTGTCTTCATACTTCCGGTTCGGGGCAAGGGGATCAGGATCAAAGCACCACAAGGCATTGATCCACGCGTAACATGTCACGGTCCTGTCTTCGATCAACCATTGCATAGATCTCTCGTACTTCCAAAGCGCAATTTCCCAAAGAAGTTGCCCAAAGACGTGACTTGCTTTTTGATCCCCATGCAACCTTTCCATGGCAATGACCGCCATGATAGCAAGCCAATCGTCGCCTGAAAGTGTAGACTTGTTCACAAGGTGATCAATGATCGAATTTACCTGCAAAACTGCTCGGGCTCGGCGGACCGGGGCGTCAAGGAACATTGCATCTTTGTGTGACCTATGTAAGGCAGCAGGAAGAAGTACAAGCATCTCAAAGGCGGCTGGGGAGGACATGGCGGCTGGAAATATGAGATCTTTCATCCTAAAGAGGTTCTTGCTCTGGGTGAGCCCGTCGACTTGGAAAATATCGTTCGATGACGCCATCCAATAGTCCACAAGAGAGGCTTCTTGATCAGTCATGGCTATAGGATAGCAATTAAATGCATCCCTCCTAAACGTGGAGAGCGAATCTTGGGGTGGCGAATAAAGTCCCATCGCGGATAACGAGGCTCTCAGCGTCGGTGATAGCGGAGTAAACCTTCGAGGAGGGCTCCTTGGTTTCCTGACAAATTCGCTCATAGCTTCGTCCAAGCTGGCGGTTGATGCATCATCTACAAGAGTAGACGAAGAAGCCGTGGATGGCGAAGATTTGGTCGATAGCGAGGGGGAGGAGCGAACAGGATAGATACGAGTAGACGGTGGTGAGCTGGCAAGCTTGGGGACGAGTGGTTTTGGAGCGATGGGTTGGGGTTTTTGTTGGGGCGTGTCTTGTCCTTCAGCCAGGCGTTTGCTTCGAGACGAAAGTGCTGGACGCCCCCATTTCGCCTTGGGGGGATCTTTCGCAGCGGGAGGCTTAGTCTCGGGGTCGGGTTTTGAGGACTCTGCGGGAAGATCTTTGGACGCATTGCGAAGGAGAGGCTTAAGGTCTGGCAACGGACGTGGAGTGGGGCGAGCTGGACTGGTTTGGACGCTTTCACTTGGTGAAGCAGCCTGATTCTGAAACTGCTGGACTTCCTTCAATCGCCGCTTTCGCATGTACTCTCGCATCACATGGCTTTGCGCCTCTTTTCGATGTTTCTGCTTCTTCTGGCCATCACATTCTACGAATGTGTACCGCGTATCAGCGGAGGGTGAAGTCATTGTCGATTTTGCAGAGAATAAAGATAATAAGAGGCCAGAATACGAGTCATCGAATCTACTCGGTTGGAAAACGAGAGAGTCCAAGAGCGTTTGCAAGCACCAGCATCGATGAGAACGGAGTGTCGACTATCAGCGCCACATCTATCCTGGAAGATGACCGTCGGCCGAGGATGTGCGGACAAGGCCCCAGTACGTCGGAACAAGCCAATCAAAAGACGCTATACACGAAGAGCAGACATGCGCAAAACACAAGAAATTTCCCAGACGGTCTCCCACACGATGTTTAGGCGGAGAGGACCCCAGATACCGCAGAGATTACAGCATCCAATTTGAGCAAGGGGAAGGAGACTGTTGGCAGCCACCCACGGAAGTCAGGCTGTCGGGAAAGATCAGTCAATCGTACATGAGGAGCGTTATACGGCGGTGGCCGAGAACGACCAGCTACCCCACGTCGAGAGTACAAAGAAGGTAGGACTGAGTCTTGGAAGCGCGAGACGAATGGGGCCCGGGGAGATTAGTGGAGTGGAGGGAGTTTGAGAGTTTGGAGTCTAGGTTGGGACCTCGATAACCGCCACGAGGCTTTTTGGACCAATGCCACTAGGCTGGTTTGGGAACTAGCGCTGACCCGGGAGAAAAAGCTTGGGCTCGATGACGCCAAGACCAGCGCGTTGTCTTACCCCGCCTTTTGACATTTCATCCAGCGAAGAGCCGCCGTCGAGAGCAGGGAGAAAATGTTCAGATTGTCGCATGTCTTCAATACGGGTGGATGGAGGCGGTGGATCTTGCATGACAGGCGCTGGCCAGGGACTTGCCGGGTGGCGTTTTAGCTTGCCAAAGGTCCACCGAAGGAGGGCTGTGATACGCTACCCTTTTTCCTGACGCAGGCCCGGCAGAGAGCCAGCGCTGTTGAATGACAAGCGCACCGAGGGACGCGCTAAGCCCAAAGAGGATGTAGATCGGGCGGAAGGCCATTCGGAGGGACAGCCTCCTCCCCTTGTGCCCCTTGGCCCGCCACACAACGCCTAGCCGGATGCATTTCCCTTTTCCCTTTTGCCATCTCCCCTGCTTTCGCACCGTCCTCGGGAAACCCTGCGCGTACTGCATCCCCGTGGCTGCTTCTCCTTATCAAGCCATCACCGCCTTTCCCCTCCCGCTCGCGGCAGCCCTCGCTCTCGCGCTCCCCTGCCGTCTTGGGCAATGACTTAGTCGACTTTGATTCGCCCAGACCTTTTACCTTTTTTCTGCAGCAGACTCATGATTGGTTAATAGTCTGTGTCTCCGGCGCTTCAGGACTTTTCAACGGTAGAGAAGTGTAGACAACGCAGCTTCGCCAGATCGTCAACTGCACCTAACCCGGGTGTGACGCCACCGATCCGGATTATTGGGCATGGGTTGTGCGTCCTTCACGAAGCCGAGTTGCTTGCAAATTTCAGAATCACAGTATCACGTTCAACGTTTCATGGGGCGGCACATGACGATTCTGCACCGCTCGCGAAGATCGCGCCCAGCAATCATTATCGTTTCGGCATAAGAATGTTGAACACCATCAGGTCTAGACCTTTTCCCTGTAACCACGTTGTGTCAATTGTTGCTTGCCCAAGTACACGCCATAAATGGACAACGTACTTCTACCGTATGGAAAGCGAGATGATTATAGCCGGTCCTTGTGATATTGGATCGCCCAACGTGTCTTCTACATTAGACCGGTTTTCGGATTCCCACCTCTTGAGCTTGGTGGAAGTTTCTTAGTCTACTTCCATTGGCCATTTGCCATACAAAATAAGGACTCGCCTAGCTGGCGACGTGCTGATAGAACCGCCTATGTTCAGCAGAATGCGAGTCGGTGCGAATATTCCCCCGCAGCCGGTCTGCATGTACAAGTCGACGTGGCACGCATTGCAGCGAGCGTAGATATTCCATTCTCTAACTTGCATTTTGAAGCCAGCGATGCGATGATCTCTAAATCAGCTGCCATAAACGCTAAGGCAAAGAGCGATCATTCCCCGATTAGTGGAGTGGCACTGCCGCTCGGGGATTTTCAACCGTTTGCGGATTCCAAATACGGTCCTGGTCGCTACCGGAAGCTCCCTGAACCTTATCCGGCACGGAGTGCCAATTGCGAGAAATTGCCAGCATGAGGACCTTCTAATGACTCCATGAGAAAATGAGGCGTAAGCGGAGTGTCCTTTTGTTCTGTACGTTGCATGCAGCCTTGAATCCGAGTCGCATCCCCTGACCGATGTCTTTGCATGATTTATCTAAGGCGCGACAGTGCAAATGTGCGGCACAATCATGCTTGTCCATCAAATGACATACGACCGAGGCATCGCCTTATCATGTTCGCATCGAATTCCAATCATCTGACGTTCCTCAATCGTTGATTCCTGATGTCTCTAGAGTCTTGAAAGGTTCTTACGTTTGGACAAAGCATCTCAACGAGATGATCTCCTTGATGGGCTCATGTCCGTATCTTGAGCCGAAGGGGGTCTCAGCCTTACGAGAAGATCGCTGTTGATCTTACTAGACCCATCTGGACCTGTGATCACGTCCTTTCGCTCCAGCTGAGACATTCCAGAATGCTTTGCCGCTGGATCGGCGCCGATCGCTGCAACACTGTAGTACATCTCCCGTCGGCTGATGAGCTTCTCCAATCCCCTTCGACTTCACTGCAACTGACCGGATTCTTTGAATACGAGCCACCGAATTCAATTGCAGACTACCAGCCGAGCAAACAGTTCGTGCACTGACGTACCATGCTACCATGACGCTATTCGAGGTCGCACAACTGCCTGTCGTCGTGGTTGTCAAGCTTGTCAAGTACGTCCTTTCGGTATTTTCTTCTCATCCACCACGCAAGCAACGCCAAGAATGGACAGCTAGGTTTCGAGGTCGTACAGATTTGTCGTTACTGCACAATCCTCATTGTCTTTATGCAGGCTGGGGCAGATAACTAGAGGTCATGTTCGGGTGCTTCGAGACGAGTCTGACTAACATTCGTCGAGCAGTGACTTCATAGCTTGGACATGGCGAACAAAGCGGTGCTTTTCACTATGATCATTCGTAGCCGTCATCCGACATCGTGTCTTCCTTATCACGATGCGTTGAGCATTTCGACAGACCCGTAAAAGCTCAAGCAAAGCTAGATTTCCCCCAAAAGTGGCATCTATTTTCTCAGATCTGAACATTCATGCGTTTGCTTTCCCCTGTATGGATTGCACAACGGGGCAATGCGGGCCCGATCTCCCCCGGCCCACGGCAGAAGACCTATCCGCTGGCGGAGAGCTTGGCGGGATGTGTGAATGATCAAATGCGGGCTTCGGAACGCACTTTGTTGAAGGAATACTTCGCCTGTGACTATTCTCGCACCTCCACTAACATCACAATATCAATACCCAACGCTTCATTCATGTCATCGTAAGTTCAAAATAACTTTACACGATTCCCACTGCTGATGTAGACGACAGTCTGCAGGTGTGAAATAGACTCAGCGATGGTCGGAAGACTCGGTAGGGGGATTTGTACTTGGCGGCGTCATCTTCTTGTTGCTCTTCAGCATTGCCTTTCTCTGTCGACTCAAGAAGTTTTGCATCCATAAACCACAATCCGGCCGGAAACCCCACGATACGAATGCTCAAGAGCCTTTCGAAAACAGACAATCACGTCAAAGCTCCGGACTTAGTCCGTTTCCTGACTTTGTCGATTTCTCATCCGCCAACTCTCCCCGACAGAGCGCTCAGCTTCAGCCCATCAACACCACAAAGGACGAGCGAGGGTTCCAGCCCGCCACACATCATAACATGACCGAAGGCCTTGACAAAAACCTGAGAAGAGTCGGATCATTTGATGCAGAGGAAATGCAGAGGAAGCGGGAAGAGAATATCAAGTTTCCCGACCCAGCTTACATCGCACGGAGAGCGGCGATGCTCGATTAGCAATGATGGGTTAGATTAGGGTATGAGATCTCAGCGTGGGTACCACAGGCCGTGCCCTTTGACTTGTAACTGAAGCGAAATTGCTGCCTTACAACTCGGTTGGCAACACGAAATGCTAGTACTCGCGATGGATTGCAGAAGAGATCCAGTCCTTTAAGTACAATGTCGTTGGATGCCTTGAGTATTATTGCTCTTCATGTTCCCAATGCTCCCCACTCTATATCAGCCGCTCCGTCCCGACTTCCCTGCAACATTTATCTTCGTACTCTTCATCTCTTCCTACTGTGCCCTTCCCACTATCTAACGGACCCTAGATAGGATTCCTCTCATTTGACAAGCTCCACGCTTGCAGCGTTAATAGTTCTTCATTGAATGACACAGAAAAGATCGAAAAATGGCGCCGATCGGGTATCGGCGGAGCTCAGTAGTGTGAGCATCGCTGGAAATGAGACTACGCCGCTTTTTCACGCATATTTTCAGCTCCGAGTTACCTATATTACACGATTACCCATGATCACCATACTGTCCCTTTGCTATGAATCGCTATGAATCGATGCAAAAGTATGAATCAAACCCCATTATTAGTCCTTCGCCGTCACACGTCCTGCTTCGAAAATTTAAGCAATCTCCCCCAAGAATCTGAATCCATCCCCGCATCGAATTTAAGCCAGCGTTCCAATGGCGACTCTGTCTATACAAAGCTACAAATCGTCCCACAACCGCCAAGTACAATTCGTTGGTTGGATGCTGCTTATAATTTTCTTACTTGGCGGGATAGCTTTGGCCCTTGGGATACTCTACGTCTGGTGGCAGCAGCATCGCCGAGATCGAGATTGTCCTGGGCCGCGGGTTTCTGCAAGGCAAATGGGAAGTGAAGCAGAGCGTCAACGGGAAGGTCTGGAGGCCAATGATACCAGGATTGTGGATCTGGCTGGTTTAAGCCGAGAGATCAGTGAGGTGGGAGAGGAAGAAGAGCAACCTGCGGTTGTTCAGCCGTCTACCTCTATTATGTGGGGTCTCTGAGTACTTGACGGGACGTGTATCGATGGAGAGCGGCTATGGACGGCTCTACAACAAAGCTGTCTAATTGGATGCTTGTGATTGGCACGGGGGACTGAAAAAGTTCTCATGGGGACAAGATCATATCGTCTTACTCTGGAAAGTTCCGGCCCCTACTAGAGCAATGATTTTCGTATCTGAAAGCTCTCTTCATAAAACAAATCAGTCCGAAAATGTGCAAGTATACGGAACAGGATCTCTAGTCTTTGACTTTCCTTGGTTGGTCGACCCCCTATATATCTACCACGATACATACTTGATATACTGACATAAATGGGAATCAGTATCTTTTTGGCGTGCTGTCCCCAGTTTCACCTTACCATCATTCATCTCAGGATATTCACCGAGCATTTAGTGATGTCTCAGTATAGCGGATCACTTCGAGGTGCTGGCCTTCACCTTCTCATATGCACGCGTCCCTACACTTGTGCCTAATATATTTAAACCTCGATGTCGAAAGAACGAGAACGGCTGCCACGACACCGAAAGTCGAAAGCTACGACGTTCCCAACCTAGACCTCTATCAATGCTGGTCCTCTTCGACCTGCTTCAATAGCATCTCTAAGTCTCAGTCAGAGGCAGTCCAAATACCTCAATCCCTCCACCTATTGACTTTCAATACTGAGTTTCCAAACTATACCTTCAAGATGATTGTGCATAACACCACATCTCCACCTCCTCCTCCTTCTTCTACTCCTCCTCCAACGTCTGCCGACCCGCAACAAGGTACCTACGAATCCTTCGCCAACGCATTCGTTAATCTATTCATCGCCTGCCCTCTCTTCGCCATCATCGTAATCAGCGAGGTCTTCATGCATGTCGTCATCCTCCCCTTCTGTTGCCTCATTATCTACCAAATCTGGCGCCACAAGCGCCAGAGGGACAGATACAAGCGTGCTGCAGACCAGGCGAGGCGCCGAGCGATCGAGCTGAGGCGGGAGCTCGATGAAGAACAGGAGGTTGGTGAGAGACCTCCGCTTTTGAGATCAACAGAGACAAAAGAGACAGACCGTGGCGGCGTTCTGGGATGGATTGTGAGCCTGCCCACGAGGTACGTGGAATTCTTAGTGGTTATGATAAGAGCAAGGGACGGAAGGGAGGTGGGAGTGATGCATTGGGGAGGAGCATAGAGGTGTTCCCTGACAGAGCAAGCAGAAAGGGACGAGGGAATCTTAGCAATTTTTCCATCACACCCACGAGCTCCCCAGCTGCTGGTCTACAAGGTTTTGGCATCTGCTATTCACTTCACCGCCTGGGCTCGCTCACACTGGTAAAAGAAGTTGCCGATCAGTTGAACATTTCTCTGCGTGACACGCAATCTATTCTGCTTATAAGAACTCCACTCTCTATTCTTACCAAAACCTCACTCTCTACTTTCACAAAAACTTCCTTCTCTGCCTAGAGCAACTATGGCTGCCTCGAATCGCATTGAGCACGTCTCGCCATGCAAGTCCGCCAATCAGCAGCTCCTAAACGCATCACGCGATGAGTTTCTCAAAACGCACCCCTCCGCAACCGGACAACCATACGACAAGCTCGTCGTTGGCGCAGCCGCTCTTCGATACACCCCAGGTTCCCGGTCTCTAAGAACTCCAAGCATTCTTCTGTTAAAAAGAGCCGCCCACGAGGCCTACTTCCCCAACGTCTTCGAGCTGCCAAGCGGGAAGGTTGACCCAGAGGACCTTACCATCAGGCATGCCCTCGTTCGAGAGGTCCGGGAAGAGACGGGTCTGAATGTCACGGAGATTGTGGCTGAGCTGGGGCCGATGGTTTATGCGACGGAAAAGGTGGTGGTTGACGATACCGGCCGAGAGGTGCTTCTTTCTAAGAGCGCTATTCAGTTGAATTACGTCATATCTATCTCCGACGGCGATGTCAAGCTGAGTGCGGATGAGCATTCGGAGAGCATCTGGGCAACGGAGGGAGAGTTGGACGGGCTGAATGTCACTAGTGAGATGAAGGTGGTGGTTCAAGAAGCGCTTGCGTGTGCTGCAAGCGAACTACTTGAGTGTAAAAATGGAGAGAAATGTTGACAGAAAGGATGGCATGAAATGATCCGGTGAATTTGCAGTTGAACTGGGATGCTCTTAGCGTGTCTCTTTGATTTCTTTTTGAGTCACGGCGCTGCTATGTCACCCCTGGCCGATTCCTGTTACGCTTACAATTCTGGTCTGTATTTTTCCAACAAGATGTCTCATGTCGTTGGCGATTCTATTGCATGTCAACGTGGAAGGGCCACAAGCGGCGAAAGGCGCATATGGATCTCTTTCCGTAGATGAGAAGAAACGGAAATGGAGGGGAATCATGAATTTCAAATACCCTTTCAACCCAGTCAGCGTGGTAACTGGCCGAACGATAGCCTTACCGCAAGACCGAGTGGCTATAAAGTTCTCCATGGTTGCTCTGGAAGACATGGCCTTGGCTACGGCTTTCGGGAACGCATCTTAGCGAACGTGTGCGGGGCTGGTGGCCATGCTGACTTATCAGCTCTATATTTTGTTAGGAAAAAAATTTTGAATATCGTGGACCTCTGTAACTGTAGTTAATTGGGTAGTTGAGCAGAAATTTGGTACAGCGTAAGGAAATTGTAGCTTTAGCGTGGAAGGTTGAAGTCGGAACTCTGACGGAGTACGAGTAATATCATGTATGTACCGCTTGACCACCATGTCATCTTCTTGATCGGCCCACACAGGTAGCTTGACGCGTTCATGGTAGAAGCTCTGTACGTTGAGAATGTCGCCTTGTTGTCTAGACTGGCGGCCTTCTCTGCAAAAGTGTAGGACGACCTATCATGGATGAGTGAATAGCGGCTGTCTATAAAGTTGGCCTCTGGAAACGGGAATATCCACTTCTACTAGCCCTGTCTCCTGTAGCCGCCTCAAAATTGGTGCGGTCGATCCCAGATGGTGCGAGGCGGAGTCTGAACAGCATAACCAAGGCATAAAGAAGGCATAGCAGGCTGGTATGATTCCCTTTTCGTGGAGCAGGTCGAGATCTGGGACGGTAAGGAATGGAACTGGCGGACGAATCCGATGAAGCGGTGGAAGAGAGCTGTGAGAGTCAATAGCTTTGACTCTTTCTGATCTGCTGGAACACCCATAAGTCGACATCGTGTTCTCCGAGCTTCCCGGTGTTTTGGCAAGCAGTGAATGTCGGCGTCCTTCACGTGCCTTCGGCCACGACTAAAACAATTCACCTGTGATCGCCCTTTTCTACCAACAAGCTCCGCCTCCACGCTACTCTGAAGATCAAAACCATCGAGAAGTGTCGATATCCGATCCGACTGATTATACCGCCTTATCAGAGAGTCTTCGAGAGTCAACCTATCTCAAGTCCCTGACGGCTTGGGTGTTCGTCAGCCTTAACTCAGCGTTAAACCTCTCGACGACTTCTGCATTACCGTTGCGGCATCACACCTGCAACACCGAAAGAAACGCTTCAGTTTTCCTCTAAGGACTTAACCTATCACCTTCCTCCTCACACAATCTCCAACGTCAGAACCTTACTCCACTCATTGCACAGCGGCCATACGGCATCCTCACCCCCACCATGAGTGGCGGAATGTTGAGAATCTTCCTTATAATCTTCTTCTGCGTGTTCCTCATCATGGGAGCGATAGCGGTCGGGGGGGTCAGGTTACACACGTTTCGGCGTGACAGACGGATTGCGGAGCGGGTACGGCGGGACATTGAGATGTAGGGATATGTACGTTGGGAGCGGTAGGATGAGGAAGGGAGGGAGGAATACGACGCGGAGGGGCAGGGGATGGAGAGACCGGAGAAGGCGGTGGTCAAGACGTGGGTCCGAAATGGTGAGATAACTCATGGGTGATTTCGAAAGAAGTTGACGTCGGGAGGTTGCGCAGAAACAACTAGGAGTTGCAGGCGCTGGTTCGGCTTCGTCTCAAGAGTCGTTGCTACGAGGGTGGGGAGGACAAAATTGTAGCTGTATGGTTGAGAAGTTCCTCTGAAGCAGAGAAAAGCCGCACAACTGTAGCAACAGCTCTTGACCAGACCTTTCATTATTTGTTCCGTTCCCAAGATCTGCAAGTTAACATCGCCAGGATACGTATTCATCCTGCAGGCTAGTAGCAAAGTATTTTCCCCCAGGCCTATGGCATACTCACGCCATAACCATCCTCAGCAAAGAAGCCTCGCCGGCCAAATCGCACCACATTGTGTTCCTTAACTCACCCAGATCAAGACTCCGGTGTTCAAACCGCATCGACTCGCCGCCCTCTCCGCGCAAACAAAGCACGGCCCACCAGCGCGCCTGATAACCGCATTCTTTCCCCTCTCGCTGCACCATGCCCTCGCGAGCGTCTCCGCGCCCTGCCCCGTCGCATTAATCACCATGACACCGTGGCGCTCCGGGTCGTCCTCGGCCGTGTGCTCCTTCAACTGCTCGATGGTCCAGATGCTGCGCTCCTGATAACGGTACAGCTCGCGCGGGTGGACTTCGTGCTGGAGCCCGCGCGGGCCTGGGTCGCACGGCGGCGGGGTAACGAAAACTGGGTTCGTGTGCAGCTTGTATGTGATAAGTTCGGTCGGGATATTGTCGAGTGTGAACGTAAGTTGGGCACGACAGACGACTGTCGCGTCTGTGTCGATGGTCGCGTCTTCCACGGAGAGATCGCGTCTCAGCTGGATCTTTGTGAGGTTGCATGTGCTGACTTGATGCACCGGCGGTTCCGGCACGATCCAATTGCTCTGGTCCTTCATCTCTACCATCCACGGCTCGAGCTCCTCGTCGTCGCGTAGCTGTGTGTCCTCATACCGATCGTGCGAGCCGCCGACAAAGATGGGTGTATCGTCGCTCCAGGCCGTGTGCTCGACCGGCGTGACGCGCCGTGCTTTGAGCTTGATGTGCCGTGGCTTGGAATTGTCGAAGTTGTCATCGTCTTCGCGACCTGTCTTGAGGAACTCAACAGGCGGACAAGGCCCAAGCCAGCCGCAGAGCGATATGACGCCAGAGAGGCACCCAAGCACGCGGCCGAGGACAGTGCGGATGCGCCAGTACGATTTCCTCGGCAGGATGAGGCCGCAGTCGTAGTAGGGTGCTATGCCAGGAATCGTTCCATTCATCGACGGCGTGCACATGATCAGCGCTGTCATGATCTTGAAGCTAAACCATTGACCCGACAATGTCATGCCAAAAAGCCAGTCGTGCAGATGCATCGGCATGAGCTGGCCGCCGCGCAAGTTGTTGTACGCTTCTTCGGCATAGTCGCGGACGTCATTGATACATGGCCATTTCATGCGCTCGGCGAAGAGGATAAGCCCTTCGACTCGCTGCTCGTGGCAGAGTGAGTGCAACTCCACGTTCTTCAGCATCATCTCAAAGTCTTGGTCAATGAAATCTTTGCGCAGGACGTCTTGCTTTTTCTTATCCGGCTCATTCTCGATCGCTTTCAGCTTCGCCAAGTTTGCTGCTTTTGCATCTGTCAAGCCTTGGCGCATACTAGTCGTGGCATCTTTGCCAGCGAGTGCTATGGCATACTTGTAAGCCTCAATGGCATCCTTGGTCCAGCCTAATTTCACTGCCGCCAGGCCATATCGTGACCAAGCTTTAGCATAATTTGCGTTAAGGCGCATCGCCATATACGCGTCCTTCACACTGTCTTCGTAGCGTCCCAGGTAATAATAGCTCGCCGATCTGTTGGATCGATATATAGCGTTGCTGGGGTCGACCTGGATTGCCTCAGTGTAGAGCTCGATAGCCTTCTCGTATTCCTTCTCTGCCAGAGCATTGTTGCCTTTCTTCTTGAAATCTTCTGCTTTGGCCTTGAGATCTTCGGTCCCCGGTGGTTTGATATCCTTAGGCGAAATCTTCATCGGTGTCAACACAATCTTTACGTTCTTGATCCACAGATCGGCTACTATCATCGACGCCAGTATATGATCGGTAAAGCCAAAGGTATAGCTGTCTTTGGAGTTGATTTCGAAGCGTCGGGTTAACTCTGTGGCTATGATAATCTGATACAGCAGATCCCACAACTCGGTTCCATTCCCTCTAGGGTCGTTCCATTCTGCGCTGACGCTAGACGCAGAAATGAAATCCACGAAGATGTCTGTACGGTTTAGAAAGCTGAACAAGTTTGAATACTGTAGGCGGTCATCGTACTCATGGGATAGGTGCGTAAATTTCACACCCATGTCGCCTATAAACTCCTTCATATCTGCGTGGTCTCGCCCGGGGTTCCAACCTAGGTTTCTGGGATCTCGTTGCAGTTCGTCGATTCTCCGCAGCAGCTTCGTCACAGGTATACTACCAAGGTCAGAATAATTAACCAAGACGGTATCCTTCCTTGGATGGCTCGTCTCTTCAAATTCCCATGCCTCAAGGCCGAAACCTTTGACAGTAACAGTACCCGGATTGACATTCTCATACTTAGGGTAGCACTCAACGTCAAAGAGCAAGGCGCCTTCTTCGGAATTGAAATCGTCTATGTCGTCATTACGCTTTCTCATGTATCGCCTCTTGTGGTAGAAGTCTGCACGGTCAGCCCATACCTACGGCAGGAGAGTGTTCTTACCGAACGCAGCATGTGTAGTTGCCACGAACCCCTCATCTTGATCTCTCCACCAGGGATCCGACGCTTACTCGCCCCAGTCACAGTACGTAGTTACTCGTGCTGAGTGCTGATGCGGCCCAAGCACTTGCAAGCCAAGAGCTCCAGCCCCTTTCTTGTCGAACAAGCGGTATACACCTGCTATAGTGTTATCATCTTCACCCGCTCTCTCTATGTCTTCCACATCTTCATTGTTATCTTCCTCCCGGTCGTTCAGCGTAAATGCATCGATTCGTTCGCTCAGAAGCTCTGTTCCTGTAGTGCTTGCTACATGCAACTCGGCAAGCCTGGCACTTGCCACATCCAAGATGTCTGAATGATCATCAATAGTCGCATCTTGGAGCAATTGCAATTCGTCGATGTCCTCGCTGGCTTCGACATCGACACGCATGACCTCTGCGATCTTGTTTCTCGAACCCGGGAACAGGCTCTCGAGACTGTCGTTGAAGCCTCTTATTTCCACAATCATGGCCCGAAACTTCTTCTTGTCGTGTATTGTCCATATGGTCCGTCGCGCCATCGTGGCAGTTCTTTGCCTTTCGCGCGCATTCCGCTTGAGGTTTTCATAGCTTTTCTTGAATACAGCACCTAGAGCAAGCTGATTCGAGCTACCGGCAATAGTGGAGGTATCTTGCGTCTCTACACGAGTGACCGGCCGCATACCATGCGTGTTCTGCATCTGCTTCGAATTCTCAAACAAGTGCTAAATACATGCTAGTAGTCTCATCACTGTCATATTCACATTTTCATTCTGTAATTGCACGTCCAGTCTTAATGCTGTGGAGACTCGATTGGAACCCACAGTGCCAATGTCCCTTCCATTCAGCCTGTCCGACAGGCCGATAGCTGCTCCCCAATTGAATAGTCGGATCCGCTCAACTTCTAGCTTGACGCGCAAAAGCTCATAATCCATACCATAGTGTCGTCCGGAATCGACAACTTCAAAAATCTGCACGCAAGTCTTCCACAAGGCGGCCACGCCCAAAACAAGGCCAGCAACTTCGGTCATGGTGAAGGAGCAGGTAATGAAAGGAACAGCCAAATGCACTTGACTGCATCACAACGTGAAGAAACTCAGACGATCGCGAAGGACTTTTGAAGTTCGTCCTGATGCCAAGAGGAGGCGGAGCAAGGCTATCAAAAAGGCACACTCGCACAGCCACTGTCATGACGAATCAATTTCGGCGTTGTTCCGAAGACAGCGCCTTTAAACGGCCCTTTATTCTTGTAAGGGTAGCCCACGTCATTTACCAAGGCGATTATACTAGGGCAATTGCGCATCTGCTTCTTGTCCTCTTGACAGTGACAGCGCTGTTGAAGCCGCACTTTATCAGCTCCTGACTGAGCCATTTCGACTGTTGATCCGATCACCAAGACCTGCCTTCACATTCACTGAAGAACGCCAAGGGACTTTCACCGCAGAGAGAGTTGGGAAGGTTGGTGCTTGAATCACACACCTTCACCGATTATTGCTGGAGGGGACGAGAGCTTGCTTGCTCGGCACAAGCTGAACGGCTGGGCACTATAAACACGCCTACTGAGCCCCAAACGATGCTCCTTTGAGCCATCATAATATTGTCTCCAGAATTACTTCCTAGGAAATCATCCTGAATATCACGCTTTCTTTGTTGAGCGTTGCCGCATTCAAAGTGTGAGGCTATTCGTTCTGCTATAGCAGTCACATCACTACCATGGGAGACAGCAGCCTCAAAGCGGCATTACCCATAGGCGGAACTCTAGGACTCATTTTCCTAGCGGTGTTAGGAGCCTAGACCTCTCGTGTTATTGCTCATGAACATCGCATGCTCTTTCATTCTGGTTCTTTTTAGCCGCTCAACAGATGTACCGGCTCTACTCTCGTCCTTTCGACCGGATCAAAGCTCGGTGGACGAAGCAGAGGGCGGTCGATGTTGACGAAGGAATGGCACGTGACAGCAAGACCTAGAGAGAAAACCGGGCTTCTTGAGGAGCTTTGTAGCGAGGGAAAAATCATAGACCTCAGAACGAGCAATCGTAATGCAGCGTCAAAGATGTTGAGAGCCTGCTCCCTTACGAGCTTGCTATCAGCAGCGGAAATGAAATGCCGCGCTGCCCGGAGCTGGTGAATGTTCACAAATCTACCAAATCATACTTACCTTGGCTGGTCAATCTGCTTCTAACCTGAATGCATACACTGGAATAACTATTACTAAGGTAAAAGCTAAAGATTGCGGCACCGTACGAGAAAGGGCTGGCTAAGTTCTGACTTCGAAAACGGTGAGCGAAATAATGACGGGAAAGCTTTCTGACGCATGTAGTGTGCAAAAGATGAAGGATAGGCGCAACATGCCGCAAAGATGAAGTATCTGGATGCGATTTAGCATCCAGATACTTGGAGAGCTGAACCACGTGAGGACTGGATCTCCGTTATCATTTCGATGTGCGTCTAGCTCTCGTTTGCTCAGGTGATGTAGTCGAGGACGTGAGGCTAGCCGCGGCTTATTGTTGTGCCACAATTTTCATTGAAACCTCCCGCCTGTCACCCTCTTTGTCAGCCTGAAGAGTACGCGGCGCCTGCAGAGGTGATTCAGTAGTTGTCTTCAAATTACCTTTCACCTTCATCGGTGAATTGGAGGAAGCACTGCTCACCTAAGTTGCCTGGCCATAGCGTATAAAGACCAGGGTTCATTCATCCTCGCTCCTAGAGATTAACTCTCTTGCGACCACTCTTCTTAATTCAAGACGATCTTTGAGAAATCAACCACCTTCACAACTTCCGCACTCTCGTAAAGAGCGGTTTGAGGTAAGAGAAGCGTCCCGATCCCAACCAATTCGGACTTCTCTTCACTACAAATGGCGGCTACTCCACCAGTTCAAGTTATTATCGCTCTGGTTTGTTTCGCGTCGTTCCTCTTCCTCCTGATCCTCTACCAATGGTGGCAACTCCATCGCTTCTGGAGACGCGAAGGAGCTCGACTAAGACGAGACCGAGCGCGACTTGAAGCACTTCGAGCGGCAAACATCGCTGGCGTAGAACTCGGAAGACTCAACAGCCTTCCCGGCTATAGTGAGGATGGGAGTCCGCCGGAATACGAGTTTACAATTTTGACCAGAGTTCCTCTACCAAGAGAGCCAGAGAGAGCAGTCAGGAGAGGATATCATTGAGGTTGGTCGGGATGGTGAGTCTTTTATCGCATGCCCATACGAATTGCGGGAGCGTGGCTCACTGTCGCGCAGATTCTGAAGTCACCGCGTCCGAAAGTCAGGTCCCACGATCGGAATGAGAAGAATATTGCACACAAGATCCAACCATCATCTTGACATTGAGAGGAATCTCGACGGAGTAGCATTATGCAGTGGTAAAGATGTCTTCAGACCGTTGTGGTACAGTAAGGGAAAAGACGTGAGTTAGAAGATGTTCCGCAGTGTTCAATATGCCGTAGAGACATAAATCTGGTCAGCAGGCAGCCGGCTATTAATAATCGATGAGTACATGATCAGGCTCCGTAGGGGTCGTTCTTAATTGTTTTGGTGAACGTCCAGAGATTCATTCGCAGTCCGGCTATTAAAAATTTGCTGGAGAAAGGAAGTAAGGTTATCGATGTCCATTCGTTGCTGGTGAGCGAGCCGCAATGCGACCGAAATGTCCAACATTAGCTGTGCGATCTGGGAAGAATACTCAAGCACGATGAGACGGGTTGAAGATTCAGGGCCGGAGAAGATCGAGGAGATCGTAGGCATGCGCCGGCAGCGTCAGTAGTGCTACTTGTGGCCCATAAAGCTATAGCTTTGGGGGAATAGTTCGCGGTGGGGGCGACTCTTCTCAAAGGTCTAGGCCACAGCCACAAGTCGCGTTCTCCTGCAGCACAGCAAAAGCTCAAATAAGTCGGCGCTTCCAGTTGTGGAGCTTCATGGCCTAGTTTGGATGCGAAATGATGCACCTAATCTACATTCAGAGGCAAATCACTTAAGTGGGCTCTCAAAAAGGCCCTTTATTTGGCATGGTTTTGCTAGACCATCGCCACTCAAGTCAGCCACCGGGCTAATGCCGACATGCCTCGCACTTTTCACGCAAAGTTTTTGGAAGAGTCTGGATCCCCTTGGAGATTCGGTCAGAAAATGCCTTTTTTCAGTCGCGAAGTGACCGCTTTCGCGCTCGATCTCTACTTCGAACCACTCACTAGGATATCTAAGTTGAACACGCTTCCTGGCGACTCGAAGCCTTGGCGCCAGACAAGCCTTATGACAACCCTGATGAGGAAACCTAAGGCGTGAATATCAACTCCTTATGTCTTTCGGATTCAGCGTTGGAGATTTTATCGCGGCCGGACAACTTGCGTTCGATCTGTTCGTTGCCTGCAAAAAGTCGTCGGAAGACTATGCTGAACTCGGGGAGCTCTGTCGTGCCGTTAATATCGCGGTCGAAGCCTGTAGACCTTATGATCCATGCACAGTCCTCCGACGACAACATGTCGAGACAGTTTCTATTCTCGCGGCCGATTGCTCTTCCACCCTTAACCGGTTGGGACGCCTCCTGAACCGATATCAGAATATTAGTGGGGCAAGGTATATTGGAAACAAGCTTGCTTTTGTGTCTTCAAAGCAGGAGAGAAACGACATTAGGGCGCGTCTACAGGAGCATCTTTCTGTCATCAATACTTTCTCCAACGGTGTACAGATGGAGACTTTGGGGCTGACGATGAGACTTGTCTGGAAGATGATCGAAGGACAAGGCGAAGGGCTAAGCCATACGGATCTCCAAGATATGGTTGAGAACCCGGAAAGACTTGACGCATTACTCAAAGACTTCGGATCAGAGAACAAGGCAACCCGAGAGGAGTTACAGAAAAACCATGATGTCGTGAAGGAGAGGTTGAAAGAAGCCGTTGATCAAAATGTGAAAAGAGACTTGTCGACCACCAGTGACACCGCTAAAAAAGCCATTAAAAGGAGCAGCCAAACACTGGAAATTAGCCTTGCTGGCTTTGCCTTGCCCACAGTCTCTCGCTACAACCCTATGGAGATAGATTGGTTTGCAACAGGAGCGTGGAATTGGTTAGCTCCGGTCTTCGTCGATGTGTCTTGCTTCCTCGAGTGGAAGTTACCCGAGCTCCAAATAAGATACTCGAAAGATGATGAGTACCTCTGCGTTATGCCAGAAGGATGGTCGATAACCCGTACTCTAGTAGAGCGAGATTCGAAGATGGAGGACGCATTTTACTATTCTTTCAATAAGCTTTCTTGTTCGACTGACAATCAACCAACGGTTAGCCGTGCCTATTGCATAAACAACCCGTTCCTGTCGAATGTGGATAAAACCCAATTAGGTTGGATCAATGGGACCAAATTAGCCAGAAAGCCAACTGGCAGGTTTCTTTACAGGACAACAGCTAGTCCTCAGTATCCGCTTTTTGCCGACCCGAGTTTCAAATTTTACATGAATGATCATGGCTATGTTGAATGCGCTGGGTATGTTCCTTGTTTCCACTCCGTGATACACAATTCTTGTGAGATCTTCCATGTAATGATTGGGCAAGATCAGTCCAAATCACTCTGAACGGCTGCAGAAGCTTAGACCCCTTCCCAAACGCAAAGTCCGATTGCTGATATTGGTATGTGCAGCTTCCTCTGCAACAATTTCTGTATAGATCTCAAGGACGACGTATCCAGGGAGTTAGCGCGAATTGAGACCGGCGTTAATGGACGAAGGCAAAATTATTCTGACGATTTTATCAGCGATAGTCTCCCGGAAAATTGGACATGGGACCCCGACGACTCCGGACAAGCACGCCACATCTATATCAATACAGACACACTAGAAGAGAGCACGGTACACCCAGCTCGCTTCTACGACCCTACCAGTGAGACACCCAGTAGTCTGCCGCCAGGCTGGGATCGGCGACTTGACGCATGGGGAAACTTATTCTTCGTTGACCACAATACGAAATCGGCTGTTCGCGAAGACCCACGCTTCAATTCGAAAATCGATAAGTCCACAGGGCTTCCGCTGGGATGGGAGACAATCAAAGATAGCAAAGATAAGACCTTCTTCTACCGGGTCCACGGCAAGATGGTTCTTGGGACTTGGACTCCGCAGACAATGAACGATAAGTCGGTGAGAGGCAAAAAGATCCTAAAGTGTATTCCGAAAGATGGAGACGATCCCCACGAATTAGACCTCAATGCCCGTCCGAGAGATCGCGCACGAGTACACCAACGCCAAAAGTCTAGTGCAGAAGCCGAAAGGCTGAAAACTCGTGAGTCCACAGCAGAAGAGAAACGCCAGTACTATCAGCTATTTTCAACAGCGAAAAGGCAAAATGAGCTGTTCATCTCATTTCAAGAAGCGTTCGAACATTGTCAAGAGTTCAAGGTTCCCGGAAACGTCATTGCCCAGATTCTTCTCGAATCCGACCCAGAAAAAGACCGCCAATTCGATTGTGACAAATATGCCGTGGCCCTGCACAGAATCCGAGTCGCAATGGAAACCGATTTTTCAACGAATCAAATTCCGTCGCCAACTCAGAAAGAGCGACACATCTACTACCAACTGTTCGCACAAGCGAAGAAGCCAAATGAACCTGTCATAGGCCTCGACGAAATTATACAACTCTGCAGGAATTATGTGCTTCCGGAAGACCTAGTGCGAAAGATCTGGCTCGAGGCTGACGCAAACCAAGATCAAGCAATCAATCCGAACGAGTTCGCGTCCGGCATGCATCAGATTGTAAAGGAATACGAGAGACGTGAAGGTGAGTCCAGATTCCGAATCAACTACCGTATGCCTAAAAGCTAAGACTGTCCAGCACTTCGAATGAGCACTGACATGCGGACCATTACGCCCGAGAACATAATGGCTCGCGCAAATCCCGGCATGTCAGCACCATTGGTCACAAACAATGTCGAGGCCGAAGTCGGGATCGGGAGCCTAAACTTGTCCGACCAGCCACCCGGTCCGAATATCCCTGAGCATGGGAGCGAACTCATAGGGGCCACAAAAAGCGGCCAGACCGAACATGATCCAGAGATTGATTCGGTCGAGGCTGTTACAACTCCGGTGACTGAAGAGCAGCATCCCGCCTCAGAGAGTGAAGAGACTAGGAAGGAGATTTAAACCCTTTGCAGTGTTCCGAATTGGCTCGAGTCGACTCGGTTTGCGAGCCCTCGAGTCGACTCGAGCCAAGAGTCCAAAGACTCGCCAAAACTCGAGCCGGCTCGCGAAGATACCAAGAGTATCTAGATTCCTATATAATCTTTACAAGAACTTAAATACCGCTGAATTCGTAAAGGTCTTAACTCTTAATCTAACACGTAATTTTATTTGTATTCTCCCCTCCTCCTTCACGTCCTCCACCAGTACCACCTCATATAAACTACCTAATAAAATAAACACTACTAGTCGAGCACTCACGAGTACTTACAATTACTTACGAGTCGAGTCGCGCCGACCTCCAAACTCGACTCGACTCTCGAATTAGGAACGCTGAATCCTCGGCACTTCACGCATCGTCGGGTGTCTATTTGAAAATGAGGAAATGTCTATAGACCAGATTCCTATCTACGTAATAGCGTAAACATGATAGAGACTTATCGACATGGCATTAGAGGATCACTAGGCGGCTTCTCTTTGAGAAACGTTATATAGGGAGGATTCCCATCGTTTGCAGTCACCCGAAAGGGACGTCTGACACTGATACGACGACCGGTCTTCTGTATCCGCCTTTTGCCTCCGCATTCTAAAAGGCGGTCAAGCCACCCAAAGCCACCTTCACAAGCCGCGTGTCTCTGCCTCGAGATATTGCCCTTCCCACAGGCTCGTCTCTTCCCTTGCGGAACTCTTCGAGTCATCCTCACTAAAACTAGAGGATTCCCTGTTTAGCCTTCGATCCACTGCAACGAGCTGGGGAAATATCGCAAAGGTCTTTAACTCATTTTCGGATTCCTCCTCACCTTGACATAGGATTGTATAGTCACCGTCATTTTATTGTCGCGATGAGTAACTAGCATCCTCCCAGAAAGTAGATTTGCGAGATAGCCCACTACTCAAATATCATACCGTTGACACACAATGGTCACGGTACTGCCGTGGCGAGCTCACTGATCCAGATATGCATAAGATCCTCATGCGCTAGAGCGTGTCCCATTCCTCTGTATCTGCACACTGGAGGATGCCGTCGCCTAACAGTCTGCCAAGGCTTGTGAGTTCCGACTTGAACCACTTCTGCAAGCTGGGATTGATTCCTTCGACGCCTGAAGCGATGCTGAGCGGCCATGCGACTAGGCTGGCGAGATATGGCTTGATGTCATTTTTGGGTTTTAGTGTGACTGGCGGTGAGGAAGCTGGGCTGGTTACTTTAAATCTGTCGAGGCAGAAAGGTATTGTGGACGCCAAGCTATCAGCCATGGAGTTCAGAAGGAGAACACAATCAAGACGTTCTTGCTCATAAGATGGGTCGAACACCGGGCACGCATAATTGTGTTCGAGAATCCTTAAGCGAGTGCTGTTGATGAGTATTCTGGTGCCGAAATACTGCGCCCAGAGTGAGGCGTCTCCGAATCCAGAGAAATTGTAGACCACGGGGGAATAAAAATGCTTTCTTGGAAAAGAGCTAGGTTCTGTAATGGTCTGTCCTTGATAGGATGAGGTGCTTGAGATCTGAGATGCCCAGTTTTGCATCGCCTTGTCGAGCTTTCGTGTCTCCTCGTTCATCTCTTGGATCTTTGCGAGATTCAGGGCAGTCTGGTGCTTGAGGGTTGATGAGATATAACGCAGATTTGTTATTCGAACGAGGACCCTATCATACTCGAGGTTGAGACCTTCCTCTCTAAAACGACTACCGTCTTGCACCCACTTTGGCAGTGGAAGATTCCTAAGAAGATATGACCTGATCAAGCCTCTTCGAGACTGTAGGATGACGGGCGTTGCTATCTTCCGGCTTGGTTGATCGTACCATATCTTCAGGACGGCCATTGCGCCATCATGATGAGACCAACCGGGATTTGATCTGACTGATCCCTTTGAATTGAGTTTGCTCGGACGATGGTTTGCGGCCTCAAATCGGCCCATCAGAGTGATTGCGAGTAAGCAGGCATCAATGTCTCGATCATCCAAGACGCCGGCATCCACTCGCGCTACCCGCTGCCGTACGACCTGCAGAAGGTTATTATATCCAGTAGAAGCTTTACTAGCGGCTGGAGGATATCGTTGGGTATGTGAGAAGACGATCAGGGCCATGCAAGAGAGCGCTAGATCAACCATGGGACAAATCTCTCCCGAAGCTTTCCATGCATAGATCCGCCCGGGAAGGCAGCCCAAATCCTTTCGTGCATCTAAGGGTGCGTCTAAATGGAAATTGAAATAATAAGCGAGCGCTCGAGTTTCCAGATCTACTTGCGGCTGGAGAATTGTCAGGCTAGAACGGGGTCCTCTGGGGCGTTTATGGTTGCCGTTGACGTAACGATTTTCGAGATGAATTGAGAAGTTGGCTTGATTGGCAGCACTCGCATCGACACAAAGCCTACCGGATTTGGCGCATCTTTGGCATCTTGGTCGGGCCTCGTCACACTAAGCAGGGCGAGAACAAGTCAGCTGCAAGCTATTATAAAACCAGGGGCCTGAAAGCGCTCGCCTTGATGCGCCGACGTTTGCAAGTCTGGCAAGCTCCGGAAGGCATTTCTGTGGATACGATCAAGGTAAGTTATCCATTCACGAGGTTCTTCGAACGATGCATTCTATACTGGGATGAAATGGCAAAGCCTTTGGGCGTCTCCTCCTCGTGAGACTCACAGATTCCAACGTCGATCAGTTAACTCCGCAATGTCCGCTCGCTGGGTTTCGCCAGAGTTGGTTAGCTTGAAACCATTTTCATGTCAAATCTCTAGCAGATGACGACCTCCGCCACATACGTTTAAAATGAGTTAATGGTATTAAAGCGTCGGGTCCGAAACCCACTCCGTAGAAATTTACAGGATGGGATGCTCACCTCAAAATACCTAGCCCATTGTGGGAGAAACCTCGCGAGGCGTAAGATCGCATTTCATCGCAATCGTGGCTCTGTAGTGCAAGTCAAGTTGTGCCGTCAACAAAAGAACCTGGATCATGCTCGGAGCAGTCATCATTTATCCCCGGAGAAAGTCGAAGATCGATTACAATGGGTGAGTATAAGTAAGTCAAGTTCCTATTGATCGTGACCCAGAAGATAATCATTCTATGCACAAAGAGCAAACAACAGCAATGGCATCGCCAAAGGTTGTAATCGTCACAGGAGGTAACAGTGGCATCGGCTACGAGACTGTCAAGGCGTTATTGGAAGCTGATAAGTCTTATCACGTCTTTCTCGGTGCGAGGTCCCTGGAGAAAGCCAACTCTGCAGTCGAGAGCCTCCACAAGGAATGTCCAGGGGTGAAGAACACTGTCGAAGCACTCGAAGTTGATCTCGTTAGTGACGAATCGATCGATAAGGCGTTCGAGCATGTCAAGACCAACCCGGGGCATGTTGATGCTCTCATCAATAATGCTGGTTTGCGCATCTCGGAGTCTTTTCAACGTGGCAGATAGGCTAACTTTATGCAGGGGCGACCTTCGACCTCGAATACCTTGATGGCAAAGTGTCCCTCCGTGAATGCTTTAACAAGGCCTACGACGTGAATGTAGCCGGGACTAACGTTATGACCTACACATTCATGCCGCTCTTGCTTAAGTCGACTGATCCTCGCCTCATCTTCGTTACCGGTCTCTCCAATATCACGAGAGCCAGCCAGCAATTCTTTCCCACGCCGCCTCAGCCAGCCGGATGGCCTAAACAGATTAAATTTGAGACAATCGGATATCGTTGCAGCAAGACCGCACTCAACATGATGATGGTGGATTGGAACCACAAATTGAAGGAGGATGGAGTGAAAGTCTGGTGTGTCGGCCCGGGGATGCTGGCTACGAATCTCGGAGGCAGGCCGGAGCTAGCGAAGGAGATGAACGCTGGCCATCCAAGTGCTGGTGGAAAGATCCTCAAGAGCGTCATCGAGGGTGAGAGAGATGCCGATGTAGGCAAGATTGTCATCAAGGATGGGATCTCGACATGGTGAAGAAACAATGAGTGGAGCTGATACTAGCTCTTCAGAAACGAAATAGCAAAATGCGTCAAAACATCAAGAATTCTCAATTTTTTCAAACGTGCCTTCAATCTTAATCTGCATTCGTTTCCCCACAAGCTCGCAGAGCCATGCATTGTACACTACCATCTCCATACGCCTCGGCCGACTCGCGCGAGAAACACTAGTCACGTGTCTCAGTCACGTGCTCGGCTCGGCTCTTCGCTGTATCCGAGGCTTAGTAATTTTATTTCAAACGATGTGAAACAATTTATTGAACATGATTTGAAGACTTTCTTTTGTGGAAAAAGGGTGCGGATACTGTGTCGATCATGATGAAATGTAAACAAAAGGACCTTTCCTTTAAGCCTAGCATGCTGTGACGGAGGCGCTTTTGAGACCAGAAACAGATTTCCCGGTAGCCGTAGCATCAAACTTTGTCCATGTAAAGATCCTGTAGGCTGCTCCAATGGAGAACCTTTCCGGGAGAGACTACGAATCGTAGTCGATTGCATCCCCGGCCTATGAAACCATTTCGAAGCTCTTTCGTAGGGCAAGTGAACTGGTCAATGCGTCCGAAAGTGGCTGCTCACTAGATCCTCCTTTTAGTAATCGCCGGTGCGGCTCAACGCTTGATCGGGCAGTCTGCAAAGTAAGCCTCATCAAGTCGGTCAGCAATCAAACGTGCCTTGGCAAACACTTACAGCGGTGCCCGGATGCGGGAACTCTTGGTTCCGTAGAGAAGTTGGAGAATCGCGGCCACTCTAGGTTTTCAGCCTTGCGAGACGCGCTCGACGATAAAAGGAGAAAGATAGTTTGGGCCTATTACAAATAAAAGACAGCCTTATGCAACGGGGCGGGGTGATCAGATTGGCCGTTGGTCCGGCGAAATGGTGAGTCGAATGGGACGAAGAACTTGAAGATCTCGGGTATATAATGCTGCCCTTTCCATCTTGCTTCGTAGTCTTCTAAAGAAGTCAATTCCCTCCCGTTCTTCTCTCAAGACATACCAGAAGCTTCAAAGCTCGACTGTCTCCCACCTCGCTCTCAAAAAGTAGAAAGCATGTCCTCCCAACTCAAGCCGATCAAAGTCTGGGGCTCCGGCGGCCCCAACCCGCCCAAAGTCGCCTTCGTTCTCGAGGAACTCAGCATCCCATACGAAGTCGTCTCAATCCCTTTCCCAGATCTCAAGAAGCCCGAATATCTGGCAATCAACCCCAATGGCCGAATTCCTTCCATGCAGGATCCGAACAATGGGGGCCTCGTCCTATGGGAGTCTGGCGCTATAATTGAGTACCTGATCGAGCGGTACGACACGGAACACAAATTGAGCTTTGCCCCAGGGACTCCTGAGTCGTACTACGCGAAGCAGTGGTTGTACTTCCAGGTTAGTGGCCAAGGTCCGTACTATGGTCAGTTAGCTTGGTTCAAGAAATACCACCACGAGCAGTTGCCGAGCGCTATAGAGCGCTACAAGAACGAAGTTGGCCGCGTTTCTGGCGTCCTGGAAGGCTGGCTGGCGCAACAGAAGGAGATGTATGCCGGTAGCAACGGACCGTGGCTGGTTGGGAACAAGATGACGTACGCGGATCTTGCTTTTGTGCAGTGGCAGTCGCTTACTGGGATGATGCTCACGAAGGAGGACTTTGATCAGGACAAGTTTCCAAATGTGAAGGAGTGGCTGGGTAAGATGGTGGAGCGTGAAACAGTGAAGAGGGTAAATTCAGAGACTATGAAGGGTCATTAATTAAGAGAATGCTCGAGATGGATGTTGCTTCAAGGAAAACATTCCTACTCTTAGCTTAACACCCTAAGAAGACCTGTCCGGGACAAGCTTGAATATTCTCACTTTCTTAGTAGTTACCAATTCCTTTCTCACTTTTTGAAGCAATTTGATTTTGCAAAGCTGATCAATGGCCTCATGTCGGACAGTAGGACAAGCAATTGGACATGAGGCCATAGCGAATCTGTCTCGAGGGAAAAATGAAAGAATTGCTTATATTTTCCGTTATAAGGATTGTCGCCTACATTAAACAACTCACCGACCCTTGCGCCAATACCAGCATGCACAAACGAACCAACAGATGGGATGCTGTCGACGCAGTTGCTGTTATTGTGGTAGTTGCCGTCATCCTTGCTAGGATATTACATATTCTTAGATAGGCTTCCGAACGTATTTCGAAGGCGGCAGTTATCTCTCCTAAGCCTGTCGATATAACAGGCGCAACCAGCGGGCAGAACTTTGACCTGCCGACAAGGACTTCAGACCCAACAAGGAGAGGTCTGGGCTCAAAGCCTATGAGTTTAAGTGAAGGATGAGCTGGCATCGCAGCCGCAGAGCACAGCGCAGTTGACCGTAAGGTCTTTTAAAAATGGAGACACTGTCTGATGATAAAAGAGGATTACACGAAACAGCTGAAGCTGACAGAATCGATTGACATTTTTGGCAAACCTGGGGAATTGTCTTTCAGGAAGAACCATGCTTAAAATTGAAGATCTTTTAACTTCCCGGTCTCCATGTTCCGCACTGCCGGAAAGAAGCCGCTCACTATTTTTGCTTGGCTCCAGGGGCCGAAAGACGCTCATTTCTCCCTCATCAAGCTTCTATTCGCCCGAACGTCGTAGAGGGTTAAATGCGATAACCTCTTAACTGCATTCTTTCTTCCTGAAAAGAGTTCTGTCGTTCTAGAAAGCCTTGGTCTAGTGCCGCCGGAGAGCAGACTCGGAGCATACCAATACTGGTGCAACGCTAGCCACGGAGACGATCGACCTATGAAGCTACCTGATTTCCGCTTGGGGCAGGATTGAAAAGGAGGTGCGAGGTTAGCAGCGCGCCGGAAAAACAGCTATAATGTACCTTCAGGACGTCAATTTCCTTGGTTTTTCAGATCTTGCTTTCAGTTCGTTAAAATTTAAGAGAATTCCTCCAACGCTCACGTTCACTACTCTCCTTCTCTGAATCATCTGATCAGTCCGCTTGCGCAGCCGACTAAAATGTTCCCGCTGAACTCCATCCCCTTCTTTCTCTTGCTTTCCTTTCTACCTGTCACTCTGGCCGATGGTTCTACTTTCCCACCAATTAACATCGGCCGCTGGGCGTCTCACGGCGAACAACGAGTCCTTGTCTGGGTACCTCTTCCCTAAGTACAAGCCCTTGTGAGACGTCCGTTGATCCAAAATCTGCGTCTTTAGGACCCTACTCAAACCACTCAACAAGACGCCTGCACGACCCAGAACGTCGTGTCAGCAACCGCCACTATCTGGGCCAACCATAAGACCTGCGATTATCTGTTCAGCTTTGAGGAGTACGAGAACCTCACGCTGGAATGTGGAGTGCAGAGGGTAGACGGCCAAAACATCACTGGTATCAAAGATAACAATGGGATCAAGGTCGAGGATTGTGCGCCGGCGAGCAACTACGTGAGCTGCGACAATGTAGGGACGCAGGTCGCGCTATATTACGAATGTAGCCCACCAGCGACTACGAATGGGACGGTGAAGCGGAGGGGGTTGTAGAGGCGGGCATTACTAGAAGATGGACACGTCATCTCATTACTTAATGTCTAGTTCTGTTATACGTTGTCTCTCCAATTTTGTGTCTGAATCCTCCCACTTGAATGTCACGTAACTGCTTTCTCATATATCGGAAACCATTCTACAATGTCAGGCCTGTACCTTTCGTCTGAGGTTGACCCACATGCTGATAGCGACTTGACATCGTTGCAAGTCAACGAGATATCTCAGTATCTTCCAAAGACCAGGAATGAAACTTAGTCACACTATATCCGTTTACTCGTTGCAATTTTTCCGGATCCAAAAGTACCTGTCCAGGGTGCAACTACCACCGAGGGTTACACTTTGGCCCCTGCGGTTAATCTGAGAATGCTAAACTCTTAGCTTGACGACTTCTAGGGGAGGACGTCATCTACGTTTCCAAGAATTAGCCTAAGGTCGGGGTCTTACGCTGGCTCCAAATTCGCCTCTACATCGCGTCTCCGGATGAAGAGCCACGGATCCTGCACAGGCTCATTCTGGAGGCCAAGCCCTTTCATGCACGACTATCGAGTGCCATGAACCGGCAACCAAGGAGGTAAGATGATAAGCTTGTGCAGGACAGCAGTGTGGGGAGGGATACAAGATGAACAGAAGGGAAATGGGTTAAGTGGAAAGTGATACTAGATCCGGGCAGCAGCGCTATTGGACGACTAGACCTTTCATAATCGCTATACGAACAAACAGAGCTAGGGCTTGTGGATAAGTTTCTGAGATATGTGTCTAGTGATTTCCAAGATATGTACAGAATTGTCTAATCGCAAGGTATGTACAAGAGGCAACTATGTTCAAGAAAAGAAGATTCCTCTATCCAGCCCCTTTTCCAATACCCCGCAGACATTTCCGGCCACGTGACTCTTGCCGTAGTTTCCCTCCTAATGAGTAGGATCACACTACACCTACAAGCACTGCGAATAGTACGCATTGGAAACCGTGCATGTATACGGACTAGCACACACTGTCGGGCCGGCCCATCCTTGGCCACCGCACTGGCCCCAATGTTGAGCAACTCCGGAGCCGCTCGTTGCTGTGCTAGTCGCCGGCGCCGTGCTCGTCGCTTTCGTGCTTGTTGCTGGCGCGGTCGTCGGGCTTGCCGTTCCCGTTGCAGAGGCCGATCCGCCCAGCGCGCTGAGGATTCCGTTATATGCCGGCTTCTTGCTCAGGTTCGAGTCGAATGGGCATGCAGCACCCTGGCCAGAGAAGGTCGAGGGCACCCAGGAGTACTTGTCAGTGTAGTCCCAGACTGTAATGCCAACGCAGCGGGTGACTGCCATGCAAGCTTTCACGGTGGAGGCGTAGTCTGTGCTTTGCTGCGCGAGGAGCGCGTCCGTTGACGGTAATGTCATTCTAATATCTAGCTCTGTGATGGCTACATCAACGCCGAGCGCGGTGAAAGCGTTCATATTGGTTTGCTGAGAGGAAGTAGACGGGGTCGAGCCCACGATGAAGTGGGATTGGAGGCCGACGCCGTCAATTTTGGCGCCGTAGGCTTTGATCATTTTAACGATATTCTGGGCGGCCGTGGACTTTGCGCCCGGGTTTTCTATGTTGTAATCGTTATAATACAGCTTTGCGGAAGGGTCAGCCGCTGCCGCTGCAGCAAAGGCGATCGGAATGTAGGCGGGACCGATGGTGTTATAGAAGACATCGGTCCTGTACGTGCCGTCGTCGTTGAGAGCTTCATTCACAACATCCCACGCATAGCAAGATCCCTTATAGTGCGTCACTTCGTTGGTGATATGGTTCTTCAGAGCAGCGATCAGTGTCGCGTTCGTCCAGGTGCCGGAGCTGACCCATGAAGGGAGCTGGTTGTGCCAGACTAAGTTATGGCAGCGTAATTTCTGACTGTTCTTGACGGCGAGGTCGCGGATTGCATCACCGCCGCTGTACGAAAATGTGTTTTGTGAGGGTTCGATAGAGTCCCATTCTGAACAATTAGATGTATTAGTATTTAATTAAAACAACGTCAATGGAAGGGAGGTGGATGTTCCGGAATTTTGAACATCACGTGAACATACTCATCGAGTTTCCTGGCGTGATTTGGCCCCAGTCTGCGGTATTAGAAAGCTCGGTCACATAAGAAGTGTCGGTCAATTCCGGATTGTCGGTGGCGCTGCCAAAGTAGAGCTTGCCTGCGGCCACTGCAGCGGTATTAAGTCCAGAAGCAGCTCTTGCAAGGGGAGACGCCTGCACGCCGTTGAAGGCGACAAGGGTCGCTGCAAGGGACGCAAGGTGTCGCATAGCGATGATTCAACTTGCTGTATAGCCAAGATCTTACGAGAATTAGGAATCGTTCCGATAGAAGTCGTAGTATTGTACCAAGACTTTATACCAAGACTCGATCTTTATAGCCTCAATGCCTTGCAACCCTGTCGAACAGAAACAAGCCTTTCGGTAAAACGGCAAAGAATTTAGGCAGAGGGGTAAAGAATCAGTTGGAAGCTGCCGGTAGATCAATTCCTACTGCAGAATACACAGAAAGCTTCCAGAGCATTTTGACATGAATGGACGGCTCTTAAGAGCAATGGAAAACTGGTAACAGATGAGGCCTGCAAAAGAGTGACGGAGACACAAAGCTTCCTCCACTAAAAAAGAGACGCGGCGCAACAATGCGGATTATTATAGCGAGAAGGACACATGATTGACCTAAGCAGACTAACAGGCCTTGTTTGGAATCGCAGAGCATCAAGATCAAAGGAACCACGGGCCGGTAGTGTTTGCAATCTATCGAAATTGGCAGACGGAATTTCATTTCCCCATAAGCAGCGTTTGAAACAATCAATGATACCTATTTGGGCCTAAGGATGACCCGTCAAACGCATGAAACAGAGAGTCTGGACCCTGGGCGTTGAACTTGTCGAAAGCATCCGCATTCTCGATGAAACAATATGATTTTCAAGAGGGTGTTGAGATGTGTGGCAGCGCGGCGGGTGCAACGTCTTGCCTCTGCTCGCGCAACCAAGAAATCCAATTTTAGGCTGGGCGACCTTCAGCACATAAGCATCTTTTCTCAAGTCTTGAATACGCGTTAGTCTAGTCGCTCTCTTTTATCTCGAGAATGTTGTCGGGAATCATTCACCGCTCGAGAAATGCGTGGAGATCTGAGTTACTCTGGGGATGGCGGTCGGCGACTTAAAGGTATCCCGTCGCCGAGCCCGCATTATTGAGACGACCGGCGTAAAAAGTCAATCCCACACGCTTCTCGCAAACTCCCCCAGCTATTCGGGTCTTTTTTCACAGACAAAACCCCTCCATCTGCCGAGGGAAAATGCAATTTCACTTGCTTGTCTTCATCTACCCTTCTCTTGTCAAATAAAGTCGAAGTCCACATTACGAACCCGTTCCATTCTATCCAATTCACTTGATCGTTGATTCTCCGCTATAACCATGGGTTCAATGCTCGCAGACGGTACCTACGCCCTTTCCCAGGGCCACCGGGACCTGATGGAAGTGCCCTTGGTGAAGCTCGACCCTGAGATTGCTGCGATCATGAAGAAGGAAATACAACGCCAACGAGAATCAATCCTGCTCATTGCCTCCGAGAACGTTACCTCCCGCGCGGTCTACGATGCCCTCGGCACCCCGATGTCGAATAAATACTCCGAAGGTTACCCCGGGGCCAGATACTATGGCGGAAACCAGTTCATCGACGAGATCGAGCTTACATGTCAGAGCCGAGCGCTCAAGGCTTTCAGTCTTGACCCGGCCAAATGGGGCGTTAATGTACAATGCCTCAGCGGGAGCCCAGCGAACTTGCAAGCCTACCAAGCCATCATGAAGCCACATGACAGAATAATGGGTTTGGATCTGCCACATGGCGGCCATCTGAGTCACGGATATCAGATACCAACGAGAAAGTATGATTGAGGGGTCTGCGTGCATTCATCAATTGCTGACTATGGTAGGATTTCCGCTATATCTACCTACTTCGAGACCATGCCCTATCGCGTAAACCCGGAGACTGGCATCATCGACTACGATAGACTCGAAGAAAACGCTATGCTTTTCCGTCCTAAGTGCCTTGTTGCCGGTACGTCCGCCTACTGCCGCCTCATCGACTATAAGCGAATGCGCCAAATCGCGGATGCTGTTGGAGCATATCTGTTGGTAGACATGGCACACATCTCTGGTCTTATCTCTTCTGGAGTTATTCCTTCACCCTTCGAATACGCCGACATCGTTACCACCACAACTCACAAATCCCTCCGTGGCCCTCGTGGTGCCATGATTTTCTTCCGCAAAGGTGTCCGGAAGACAGACGTAAAGACTGGAAAAGAGACCTTGTACGATCTTGAGGGCCCCATTAACTTCTCCGTCTTTCCCGGTCATCAAGGTGGCCCTCATAATCACACTATTACCGCGCTTGCTGTTGCATTGAAGCAGGCTGATACCCCTGAATTCAAGGCATATCAAGCCCAGGTACTCAAGAATGCCAAGGCGTTTGAAAATGAGATGAAGCGGCTCGGATACAAGCTCGTTGCCGACGGGACAGACAGCCACATGGTCCTTGTTGATCTCAGATCACAAAATCTTGATGGAGCGCGCGTGGAGGCAGTACTGGAGCAAGTTAATATTGCCTGCAACAAGAACGCCACTCCTGGAGACAAGTCAGCCCTTTCGCCATATGGAATCCGAATTGGTGCTCCTGCTATGACCAGCCGAGGTATGGGAGAAGCAGATTACGAGCGGATCGCCCGGTACATCGACAGCTGCATCAAGCTTTGCAAGTCGGTGCAAGCCGATTTGCCGAAGGAAGCGAACAAATTGAAGGACTTCAAGGATAAGGTTGCAGGCGGTAGCGTCTCAGAAATCCTCAAGATGAAGAATGAAATTGCAGAGTGGGCAAGCTCGTTCCCCCTGCCCGTTGGCCCTGTTGCCTTTTAGACTGCATCTTTCAAAAGCATTATGTCACGGCGTCCCAAGAGTTAGGCAAGCGCAAGTTTGAGCCAGAAATGTTGGCGGGCTCAACCTTGCAGGGCATGGTTCTGATGTGAAAATCTGGTTGGCTGTTTAGGAGGTCTTCAACAATGACCCGTCGGCGGGCTCAACAGCGCAGGAGAAGGGGTTGTTCGTGGCATCTAGGATGCTACTCTCGAGCTTGTAAAAAGACCAGAGTTGACACAAATACATTGTCGGCCTACTTCTCTTGATGAATGTTTTCGACATTGATTTAAGCGTCGTTCGAATTGACTTGATGCGATTTAGATGCTGCGCTTGGAAACGTTCTTATTTCACCCGACGGCCGTATTTGTCCCTAAATCATTGTCAATGGTCCTCTCGACGCCCTCCATAGCGCCTTCCGCCTCATTTAAGCCCTCCTTTGCCCTCTCACTTAGGCCTCTTAGCACCTCCTTTCTCTTCTCGATTACCGCCTCTAGCGCCCTCATTTCCTCCTCCTGCTCCTCAACGGTACGCTGGACGTCAGGTAGCGAGTCAATGAGGAGCTTCGCGGCCTGTATCTTGGCTTTGAGCTTAGCGGCTTCTGTGGGAAGGTCTTTTGGGTCGAGAGGAGACGCGGCAGTGGGCAGGAGGCGAGAGAGAAGGGCGTGGATTTGTGGGAGGACGGAGAGGGAGGAGGGTGATGGGAAGGTGAGGAGATTTGCTGGCACTACGGAGGGCATGATGGCAATCTAAATTCTTCTTGTTGGTTGAACGATCTATACGCGGTCTTGCGAAAACGTTTAGAGGAGCATGGGAGGATATGTTTTGCATCGCGGAACATTCCGGGCTGTCGGCAGAGTTTCCTGTTCCTTGTCGCGGAAAGTGGGATGGAGCTTTCTTTTGCGGGAAAGAAAAATGCCCCGCCGATGCAGCTGGGCTTCGGAGGCCGTACCTCTCCGATGAATACATAGAGCATCTGTGACAACTCTTGCTGTATCTGCCCCCCTAGCGCCACCTATTGTAGATCACGAAGCTCCCTACTATTCTCAATTGCTTTCAGAGCTAGCCCGATTCCTAGTGTCTCCCTGTGCACACCAATCGTCAGCTGCAGCGATGGTCCAGGTCGACCAGAAAGCGGTCCTCAGTAAGCCATCGGGATCAGTTGAAGCTTTGTACTGACTATGAATAGTCGCCATTGATGGCTGGGGTATACCTAGCGCGACATCACCTCCAAATGGCGACGCCATCGCAGCAGCCAATACCCCGGTCATGGACAGTTTCAGGGCTTCAGACTCTAAGACCGCTGAGGGATACACAGAGCTCGAAGCTTCCTCTCTAGCTGTAGGCCTTCCCGAAGGGCTGATGGGCAACTCCGAAGTCGGACACTTAAACATCGGTGCAGGCAGAGTGGTATGGCAGGATGTCGTACGAATCGACCAGACGATCAAAAAGGGGGAGATGAACAAGAACGAGAGAATACTCGCAAGCTTCAATCGAGCAAAGGAAGGCAACGGGAGGCTCCATCTCCTCGGGCTCATAAGTGACGGCGGTGTGCATAGTCATATCAACCATCTCTTCGCCTTATTGAAAGTTGCAAAAGAGGTCGGCGTGCCCAAGGTACTCATTCACTTCTTCGGCGACGGTAGAGATACGGACCCCAAGAGTGCTGCCGGATACATGAAGCGGCTGCTACAGTTCTTAAAAGAGCAAGAAATTGGTGAGGTTGCAACGGTCGTTGGAAGATACTACATCATGGACCGGGACAAGAGATGGGATCGTGTCGAGATCGGCTTGAGTGGTATAGTTCTTGGAGATGGCGAAGACTCGGACGATCCTGTGAAGACGATCGAAGAGCGGTACGCCAAAGGCGAAAATGACGAGTTCCTCAAGCCAATCATTGTAGGTGGCAAGGAGCGAAGAGTCCAGGACAACGACACTCTATTCTTCTTCAACTACCGTTCTGACCGTGTACGCGAGGTGACTCAACTGCTCGGAGACTATGATCGATCACCAAAACCTGATTTCCCGTACCCGAAGAACATTCACTTGACCACTATGACCCAGTACAAAACAGACTATCCTTTTTCTGTTGCCTTTCCACCCCAACGAATGAACGACGTCCTCGCTGAATGGCTTGGGAAGAAGGGTCTCAAACAATGTCATGTCGCTGAGACCGAGAAATACGCGCACGTAACATTTTTCTTCAATGGTGGCGTGGAGAAACAATTCCCAGGTGAAGATAGAGAACTTATCCCGAGCCCGAAGGTTGCGACATACGATCTACAGCCAGAGATGAGTGCACAAGGCGTGGCAGATAAGCTTTGTGAGAGGATCAGCGAGAAGAAGTATGAGTTCTTAATGAACAATTTCGCAAATCCGGACATGGTTGGACATACTGGAAAGTACGAGCCGGCCATCAAAGCTTGCGAAACCACAGACCGTGCCATTGGCGATGTCTTCGAAACATGCAAGAAAGCAGGCTACGTACTTTTCGTCACCTCTGATCACGGGTGAGAATTCCTTCTGCCTCCTTCCCATGCTCTTATTCCGAAATTTTGCTGACTACTCACAGCAACGCCGAGGAAATGATCAACGAGACCGGTGGCGAGAAGACTTCTCATACGACCAACAAGGTCCCATTCGTCATGGCCAATGCACCAAAAGGCTGGAGCCTGAAGAAGCAAGACGGTGTTCTCGGGGACGTAGCACCGACATTGCTCGCCTGCATGGGCATCGAACAACCAGAAGATATGACTGGGACGAGCCTTTTAATCAAGGCATAGACCTCATATTCACCTCAACTGACAATTTAGCAGTACCGGGAAAAAGATGTATACTTAGAAGTCACTGAAGAACCGCTTTTGCCTGAATGATCATGAGAATAGAGCCTAGTTTAAAATTACTTGATACCCATGCTATTCCAATTCAATATCCTATCACACGCCATTCAACGAGACCCGACAGTCATAAAGAATGGGTGATCTCCTTTTTCAAGCTAGCGGCAACGCTGCTTCGCGAGAAGTATTTGAGCTCTTGATCTCTAACATGCCACACATCCTCCCTTTTTGTTTCACAAAAACTAGCATTCACCGCCGATTGATGACAAGAGAACACATATACTCGTTATTTTTGAACAGATGCTTCATTCAATAGTACAAGCTAACAAGTGTAACTAGTTCTAGATCACTAGATGCCCGAATTATGAATACCACAGGATAGATAAATCAAAACAGATCTGCACCTCCAACGCAAAGCACATCATACACTTAAGAATGCGCCTTAAATGGCCTGCCATTTCGCATCAGAAGGAATCATCATACAGTTAGTCAATGTGCCCGATCTACTCCCATGAGTCTCTCCAGGAGCTCAGATCTCATCCCCATGTTTCCCATTCATCAGCACCTTTCAATTCTCCATACTAAGTCTTCGCCTTTTCATCCTCCCTCCACTGGACCAGTTCGCCCAAGTCGAACACTTCCCTCAGCGTCAGGTCTTTATCATGGAGTGAGCGCTCCGGGTGGCTGTTCAGCGTTGGAATTTTGCGAGATTCGCAAGCCTTGCAAACGATGGGACGCTTATGCTCGATTTGGGGCTGTGGCTGGAGCACATACCCGCAGTGTCCGTGTCTGCAGACCAGGGTATCGCCGATCTTTTTGGCCTGCACGAATTTGTAGGGAGAGGGCGCATGTTTAGTCAGAGCTTGAGATTGGGATGGCATTCACGGAAAGGAGGTGCCGCGACTAGGCTTTGGGTCGAAGGGTACGGTCGAGATGCTTTGGACTCAAGACGGTAGAGACGGCTGGTACGAGTGAGGTTAGCTTCTCATCGTTTCCTGCGGTGTCTTAAATTGTACCTGTCGAGCTGCTCACTGGAAACCCGGAAGTTAGCAATTTTCGTTTTTTGTGAGACAGATCTCTGCGAACACAACAACCCTTCAACTCGTAACAGGCGGTGTACAAAGCAACCCTAATAGACGGATCAGAACATGTTCTCGACCTCGTCGGCGCAAAATTTGGCTTCGAAGGAACAGTTCTCCCCGTGGGATCAATTTATGCATGAAAGAGTCTCGACTCTGGTAGGCAAGAGCTCTGTTGGTAGCTGCCGCGCAGAGCGCAGCGCTGTCGTCAGGTGGGAAATCGTACTTCCAGGTTTGTCAACTGAACTGTTCAACCACTGGTGCCATTCGCATAATGCAGCCCGGGATGTCGTCGGATCTTGGCACATGACATGGAGAGCAAGAGTAGCGGAATATACCGACAGGTGAAAGCGCTTCGATCATCTTTGACTAAGTTTAACAAATTCGGGAAGGCTGTACTCGAAAAACTGGCCGCCGCCGCTACGTTTTAGCCTCAGGACTAGACGAATTCTTATTAGGACATTTATGCACTTGATTCAGGAACAACTCCAGGGGTGTCCAAGGCATTCCTCGCATTTGGGTTCTAGAAAGTTAGTCAGAAAGCGCTTGGTAGTCGAGGGTCGTCTGTCATTCTAAATTGTCTTAAAAGGATCCTTCAGAACAATCGATTTTGGATGCGATGAACAAATGATGCCTAAGATTCAGGAATGGCACATGTGACAACATCATCACGGTCTTCCCGTTCGCGGTCCTAAATTGAGATAACAGCAATAATGTGGACATATCTGCCATCAAAATATTAGCCGAATATGACGTTTTGCAACAGAGATGGCAAAAGACGAAACGTCATCATGCATCCGAAATATTGTGAGCGCGATAAGAGTGATATGATTACCTTTAGCAAGTTGTGATGGGGCATAAAGAAACGAAGAGCCGTTCCGCCCTTTAGCTAAGCCTTGGTTAAAGTCCCCTTAAGTCTATTCCATATCTGGTGAACTGCGCCCATTCCTCCGAAAAACCCATCCCCTCTAGCTTTGCCTCCAGCTGCCTCCACTCAGCCGGTTCTAAGGAGGGAAAAAGCGTTACCCGGAGCAGTTGGTCATTGAACCCTGACCAATGTAACTGATTATCCAAAAGCCATTTCTCCGTGAGCTCTGCATATTCCACGGAGTCACGGACAGATTCGTGCATTTCCTTGATCAACACCTGTCGTCTTTCGACCTCCTGCACTCTCGCCTGTGGATTGAAATTATGCGCAGAAGTGGCTGTATTTGTTGGGTAAGGATCAAGTGCCCAAAATTCGAGTTCACGAGCCTGGTAAGCGGTGCATGCTCGCTTTAGAAGCGCAGCTAAGGTGCAGACTCTGCACGACCAGTCAATGGCAGAATATGCGGGTATGTTTGGGGAGAGATTTCGGGTGGTTTGTGCCCCGGTCGGAACGGCGAAGATGTTGTCGGAAAAGCAGCCACATCGTGTGTAGCAGACGAGGTATGGTTGGGAGCGAGGAGCAGAAAAAGGACTTCTGATTTCAAGCGGTTCGCCAGCCATTCAATCTTCTTATTTGAGTGTTCGGTATGCTTTCGTTGAAATGGAGGTATCGAAGTTTGGACAAAACAGGCTGAGTTTCCTCGGCAGGAAAGAGTATTTAATAGCTCGTTGGAAGATGCGACATCATACGGTGGCTGTGTTGTGTCACAATATCTGAAATGTTATGAACTAATATCACGATACCTTAGCTGCGGATGTTCAGTGAGCGGAAAGGCCACAAAGAAGCGGCAAACCGAATTTGAAAAAGTTCCGGTACTACCACATGAAGAAGATCATCGGTCCTAGGAACCCTGTTGCTTTAGAGCAGCTCAATTCATTGTTATATAAATTTCAAGATGTTGCCGGTCATATGACCGATCAAGATGGGCTGCAACATTAATAGCTGTGACCGCAGGTATCTTCTGGTGTTCAGGCACAAGGGTGCATGGCGTAGATAGAAACAGCATATACTAGGAGGAGGGGATTTTTAGGGCTAACGACAGATCAACGGGTCTACCTTTAGAAAATGTCATACCTACCGAAGAAACTGCCACATCTCAGATGACTGCTGTGGAAATTCAGCAATAATCTGCGCTTCAAGTTGCTCCAATGTAGTTAGTAAAGGCCGGTCAGAGGGTTCAAATTCTTGGCCAGCACCACCTCATCACTTCCATCCTTCTTCATTTGTATAGAGAGCCTTCAACGTCAACCATATAAAGGCACTCATTCACTCAGTCCATAGTGAGACCAACGGCCTCGTGGAACTTCTCGACAAGTGCCACGCACTTCAGCCTACCGTTTCTATCCACTTCATCGATAGAAGCACGACTGACAGAGTTGCCGTCTGGCGGAGATCCTCGGTCACTCCAATACAGATACCTAGTCTTCGTACAGAGATCAAAGTAGATAGGTTCCAAGAGCTGATGTTAAAGACAAGCAACGTGGCTCCTGCAGTAAGACATCTCACCTACCTTGGGCTCTATTTGGGCGCGAAAATACGTCCTTTGCTATCTATTTACGGGTCTTTTTGAGCCCAGTAAATTACACCACGCTCTTCGTTTAATGCGATTCCAACGCACCAATTCTTAGCATCTAGGGCCGCATCTGCTCGCATTATTCACATCCCCTCTCAATCGCTCGAATATAGAATTTCCCCGTCTCTTGTGATTGTTATCTGTTTTGGCGTATGGGTAGCCCCTACCGGGACAATCGTTCGGACGTCGGAGCCGTCGGTCTTGCAGCACTGAATCGACCCACCGTTCTGTTTTAGGTACTCGCCCATGTTTGCCCTAAAGAGACAGGTATGCGAAGGATCAGGTATGAGGCCACCGGTCGGCCATGTAGCTCTGTGACAATCAAAGTTGCGTGTCATAATGCGGCCTTGGCGAGAGCCGCTGAGGGAAGGCCTTTAACTAAGGAAGATATCGTAGGTTGTAAGAAAGGATGCGCCATCGCTTTGGTAGTCCGAAAGTCAGAGATAAGAGAATTTGCGACGGACTTTTAGCCATACAAGGGCAGAGCGGTCATGTCAAGATCTAAGTCGACGACTTGCGGTGTTCTAGAGAATTGGGTAAATTGCGATGTACATTGCTTAATTGGGACATCGTGATGTTCAGGACCGCTGCGAATATACTTGAAGGCACGATAGAGGTGCGAAAACCGATAGCCTCGATATTGAATTACACGTTCATCGGCGATGCCAGCTCTCTCGTCGAGGATGGTATTTGGCGCGAAACTTCAGTTCTATTGCCACGCACCTATCCATATAAGCACAGCAATTGAGTTCTTGTAGTACTTCACGACTTTCGCATGTTCTTTAAGCTGCCAGGTATTAGTTGTGAGCTAATGATAAAATCCTTCTGCCTCCTTGGCAGCGATCACCTTTCACGGAATAGATTGATTTAGTAGTCCCATAGTTTGGACCTCAGGTGAGCTCAACTTTATTCTCTGACTTCGGATCTTTGGAAGGCGGTTAAGCTAACCACAGACCTTGTCTTCGAAGCTCGATGCCACGTGCGATGTTATGCGAGTGCTCTCAATTCAATATGAGCAAGCCTATTGAGGATATGATTGTTCCTAATCTATGGTCTCGCTTAACACTTCTCCTTATGCTAAGGGCCAAGGGACGAGACTGGCCGGAACTAGACATACTTTTCCATCTCGATTACCGATACTCCGGCGCAGTCTTAGGCATTCCCACTTTCCCTTTGTACCACCACTATAATGAGTAGTTTGCTACCGCAGACCCAATCACACAAATCTTCTTCATCCTGTGGGAGCCTTAGCCGCTACATTGCCTTCTCCATGAGAGCACTGGTGTTTTCCGCCGCTTCAATCAAAGCTTTCTCCCTCCGTTTTTTAGGCAGGCAACTGACAAGGAAAACCGCCATGGCATGGGGCACATACGGCGTAATGGTCACAGTGCCGCAGCCAACTCTGGCCAAGGTCGCTCGCGCCATCTGCTTTGGTGTCGCGGCAGAGAAACTCGGCTTCATGCCGCTGCCATCCGTTGCTACCGAGCCAACTTGAACCGCGTGAACAGTAATGTCTTTGCGTTGTGCCACCAGCTCGTTATGCAACGACTCGGAATGGGAGACAAGATAGCCTTTGGTACCTGCATAAACGCTGATTTTCGGGACTCCGAGAGTGGCGAAAGAGCCGATATTTAAGATAAGACTGGGCTCGTTTTTCATAAGATATGGCAGTGTGGCGCGCGTGATTTGGGTAGTGAAGCCGGCATTCAGATTGATCGTCTCCTCGACATCGCGTTGAGACTGGTCTTGTAGGCACATGAAAGGTTTCGGCAGATTGCGATTTCCGCCAACGTTGTTCACAACGACTGTTAATTCGATGTCTTTAATGATCTGAAGTAAAGGATCTAGCTTGGCAGGCTTGGATGCATCTGCGATAAAGGTGCGTGTTTGTACCAAGGGAAATTGTTCGCGTAACTCAGTCGCGACTTTGTCCAGCTTTTGCGGATTGCGGCCATGGAGTATTACATTAAAGTCGTGAGCAGCGAGCTCCTGGCAAAAGGCGAGTCCGATGCCATCGCTAGCTCCGGTAACGAGAGCCCAAGCATGACGGTTCGCGCGGCGAAATCGAGAGATCTTTGAAGGTCGTAGCAGACTCCAAAACAGATTCACAGCGCGAAGTAGAGCGTAGGATGCTGTAGCGAGACCTAGATAGAAGAACATGCCGCGTAACATGATGAGCTGTAGAGATATGCTTGAAACCTAAGGATTGTGTCTAGGCATCCATTTCCCACCGCTATATGCTCAGGCAAGTCGCTTCTTGGCGTTTTCGCATGATAGGACCTATTGGGAGGTAGCGCGTTTCAGTCCCCGATCCTTCGGATTGCTCTCGACTGTACGTGCAATTGGCATAGGACAATTACATATACCGGTCTCTATACCGATCTGACTTCTTGCTTGACTGTACACTACACGCGATTATTGGCGTACATGTATTGCCAGTATTTTGGGTACCTTCTCTAGGGCCGGAGAGGGTGCGTTTAAAATTTATCAAGTTATAATAACACCCTTTTACACCAATCTGAGACAAAGGCATTACCTAGAATTCTTAATGAGGCACTATAATTGCACGTATTGGCTTTTTTGAATGGCTCATAAGAAAACAGTTGTTGCGTCCTGATTTGTTCTATGCTGGGTAGATACCCAGAGGTATCCCCGATGTCCGTCTTTCGTTGAAGCCAGTACCCTGTAGCTTTGTGATCAAGCATTGACGATGAAGAGCCAGTACGGCACCCTCAAAGCAAGAGAAGTCCCCTATGATCTCATCGCTTGGTGGTGATCCTGCGCCTGGGGTTTTCGATCTCCTCGCTGTGATCCTTCGCTGCAACTCCGACCCCTTTTCAGCGAGTGCTTGGCACCCTCTCAACTCTGATCCCTTAGTGGAGAACAGGCTTCCACCCCTTTCTTTCGATCTATCGCACATTATCAGTTCCAATGTCTTGACCGCACGTTGACATGGCGATGGCGATTCTGTTAAGCTTATAGTATGTCTCTGGCGATGCCATTGGCCAATTTCCAATCCTCCGAGATCCATGTCTCCGTGTTCGGACGTCCGAAACATGCACGCGATGACGCAGGCAAAGTCGCCGCCGGTCGGACATTATACTTAAGAAGCCATCGAGATCAAGCACAATGCATCGCGAGATCTCTTCTGATAGTATTTCGGTCTTACCAACCTTAGTGAACATGGCTTTACCCACAGTTTCCAGTGCACTCCTCAAGAGAATTGCCCCAAAAGCCCTCGATGTCCCTAGATCCAACCAGCAGCTACGAGTCTCCGGTATCTATGCCCCAAGCATCAGAAATTTGAGGATTAGGGTCTTGTCTTTCCTTTATACCTATCATCTACGAAACGTCTCTTTGTCTTTGTCTCGCAGAAAATAGGCTGAGGTCCTGGCACCATGTCCGATTCTCGCAAGAGCATTCTTATCACCGGGTAAGCTTACCATCGACTCTCATATAACTCTCGAAGCTTTGACTGACAAGCATCTAAGATGCTCTCCCGGCGGCATCGGTTACCATCTTGCCCTGACTTTTGCGGCCCGCAACCTCCGCGTCTTTGCAACAGCACGCAATCCCAATGCTCTTGCCGAACTTACCAGCCAAGGAATCGAAGCCCTGCCACTGAGTGTCACTGATCCCGAAAGCATCGCCTCGCTCAAGCAGATCATCTCAGAGCGCACTGATGGCCGTCTCGACTATCTCGTTAACAATGCTGGGCGCAATTATACTGTGCCGGCGTTGGAAGTGGACTTCGAAGATGTTCGCAACGTGTTCGATACGAATGTCGTGGCCGTGATGCGTGTTTGCAAAGAGTTTGCGCCACTGCTCATCGAGGCGAAAGGATGTATTGTGCAGGTTGGAAGCTGTGCGGCTGTTATGTAATGCCCCTTCCCCACCTAAAAAACTCTGCTACCTGCCCAATAGGTCATTGACTGATCACGTGCCTGTCTAGTCCATACCCATTCGGTAGCACCTACAACGCCTCGAAAGCGGCACTTCATGCCTACACCAACACCCTCCGTGTCGAGCTCGCTCCATTCGGTGTCCGCGTCTTGACCATCATGTCCGGCCGGGTCCGGTCGAATCTCGCTCGGACAAAGCGGACTCTCCCTGAGGGCTCTCTGTATATACCAATCAACGATGACTACCAGCGGCGTGTGGGTCACAGCCAGGAAGACAGCATGCCAGGCGAGACATTCGCAAAAAGCGTGGTTACGAGCGTCCTGAAGCCGAAACCGAAGGCGTGGATCTGGGAGGGTACCAGTAGTTGGAGCGTGTGGGCTATGGACAGTTTCCTTCCGCGCGGTGCGATGGTGAGTCTCACTGTCTCCGTTGTTTGTCTGTTGCTTTTGAAACTCCGCTGCAGCGTACTTGCCAATTAGGCAGCTGCTCAATTCCACACCATCCGGGCAAGGCAGTCGCTGTGGTATTTTAATCTTCAAATCCCTCTTGGGGCGCGGTGAAGGAGTGACGTGGAAAAGATCGTCGCTTGCTGACCCACTCGAACAGGATAAAATCTTTTCAAATATGTTCCATCTCTATAAGCTGACGGCGTCGCCGTTGACGGCCGAGAAACTACATTAGCCTTGTGTTAAAAACGCGCACCTTGCTGCTGCGACTCGGGCCAAAGGGTGTATTGGGGGCGGTAAGGAATTCGAGCCGCAGGCCCGTCGGCGTTACATGTCGGGCCCGAAAGTTTTGGCTTTGTTGTGAACTATGGTTGTCGTCGACCGTCTCCAGTGTGATCAGTTTTTTGTTCTAGCAGCTGGCGCAGGCTTACTTCAGACGCCTTGCTGGTGATTGCAGCTTCACTTAATGTCTTGACGAACACCACGCGGTCAGCGGGACTAGGAGCGAATGGTCTGTGGGTGCGTCTTCTGTTGCGAGAAGAATGTCGCCGAACCTGTGAAGCTTGGGGGCATTTGCTGATGTTTCAGAGCATAGAGAAACCATGTGAGACGGGTCTTCGTTCACTGACTCGAGTGTCAGCAAGCTATCTAGGCTAAATTTCGAGGCGCTGAGGCTTTGGCACCCAGTGTCAACAGTCAGACATTAGAAGATCTAGTCCTACTGTTCGTAGAATAATCGAAGAAAAATTCCCTCGTAATCTCCGTAATAATGGGTACTTCCGCGCGGGATGCCTTGGGGTAGGAGGTGGGGGCGGAAGGTAAAAACGCCACATCCGGAATCGGTTTGTGGGTTCGAAATATGGGGTTTGCGAATACGATAACAGGGCTCGCTGCCAGCCTAGGTCAAAGGATTAAGGCTGTGTAACAATAATCTCACGCACGTGTGAGATCTAGATCCAAGCGCGCTATTTTTGACGATTACTCGTTTAAAGATGTCATTTTGAGAAGGTATCATCAAGTCTACTGCGAGGCTCGGAAGGGTCCATGTCGGAAAGCTTGAATGCCAGGGGTGAGCGACAGGCATGGCACCGAGATGGCCAAAGCATACCGGTTCGGCCCCGGCACAGGTCTCAAGACCGATGCTAGGAGATGGTGAGAAGGGTGAATCAAGGATTCTGCAGTGTAAATGCAAAGTAAACGCTAATGACGGGAATAGGTTGCACGTGGATCTAGATGTCTATGGGAAATGCTCTGTCAACATGGGAATTGGATTAAAATCCATACGTTGGATACACGTAAAGTTGCTCGTAAGGAGGTTGATCGGCAGAATAGCGACGGCCGGATATGACTTCCAGCCACAGCGGGATCGGAACCCTACTGCCCCTTTTGACGAAAAGCCAAGTTCTTGGCTTTTTGTACGAACGAAAAAAGCAGAACACTTTGTGGATAACTGCCTAGACAGTAATCTGAGCTGTGGGGCCAGTAAACGGAGTCTCCGATCTTAGTGCCTTTTGACAGTGCAGCGTTCAAGCGAGAGGTTTCCCATAGTCTAGTCTATGAGCTAGCTAGAGTTGCCTAAAGTCTGGTACGACAGAGGAGTTTAGCCATCTTTCTTCAGAGATATATCCCTGGGGTTTTGCAATTGCGAGAAATAATTGAGCGAGTTAGTTTACCGGCCAAGAATTATGTAAGGTGGTTGAAATGCGTTGATTGGGGCTGGAAAGTGAGACTGGCAGGATGACATGCCTAGAAAAAGCAGTGCCTTGAGCCTGTAGATCGAAGTGGGGATACGAAAATATTTTCTGCAGGTGATCCATGACGTGGCATAGAGGCGGGCTCTGGGGCCAAGCCGCCATTTAATACGTATCTTTCGGTGAGCTCAAACGGAATATGATTTATCGGAGAGATTACAATTTCAGCGTAGATTTGATAATTTATTGTCGTGACGGAACAGACAGGTCTGCATAGGGTGGTATTGTGAACCGTAATCTCAACGGCCCTTGCACAGATTGAGACCGTGCGAGGTTGTTTCCCGGTTTCATGCTATTTCTGGCATCAAAACGTGGTCTGCCCCACCCACCTTTTCGGAATAGCTTGCGGGTACCTGAAGGCCTGAAACGGCTGATGGTGGGCTGCAAGGCTGAGACTGAGCAGTCCTTGACGCTCATCAGGACTTCGGCGACTTGTGTAGCTTTCAGGTATTTTTGCTGGCCGATGACGCTCTTCCGCACACATCAGATCTCATTGATCTCTCTTACGTAGTCCTAATACGTCATTGACTTTTTCAAGACACAATAAAAGATGAGTCTGTTGAGGCTTGGGTACCTTCAGCGTAATTTGGAGATTGAGGGGGAATTCAAGAGCCTAGAACTCTTCAGAACGCGGAGAAAGGGTCTTGATTCCTGGAGTAGATATGCCCTTCTTTACCCGAGTAGAGATCGCTTAACACACGCTAAGAGATCGTCATCAGATGTGGGAGGGAGAGCAGATTGTGGGACGGACATCGGCACCATCTTACCAAAGCCTTTAGATCGCCGCTAGGCATGTAAGTTACCGGGACGGAAAAACAGACTCGGTATAATCCGAGAATTTGTACAACCTCACCTTGGAATCCTTCTAGCGGCCGTCAGGTTCGCGAGATACGCCTGGATTATTTGCCGAACCACATGTCGATACTAACACTATGGCCAGGGAAACTCAGGTTCTCCATTTCTCCTCTCACCATTTCTTGACACAGTCATGAATATCCAGTACCGGAAAGCAAAGTCTCTCGTACTGAATTCACATTGTTGGAAAGGTCGCTTGGTGAACAGAGTAGAGACAGCGGCAGACATGTTGTGGTGCACTCAGGGTAAGATCTGAAGAAGCTAAGCTTCATCTAGCTAGCGTTCTACGCTTATCTGAGAAGGCCCGTTTTGAGAATCTCGCTTTACCTAAAACAGCATATCATGATATCATGACTAGGCTTAATTTTCGACTACACATACACAAAATTGCTGTGTACTGCATCTATGGCACAATTGGTTGGTGGATGAACAACGTATACAATTTCCCCAATAAGCAAGTGGCTGACGATTTTCCCCAGGGGTCAATACCGAAAGAAAACCCTCATTTCTAAGGCTTACTGCCGACTCGCCGATTAGAGGGGATCTTCGTGTAGCGTCCTTGCACATTCTAAAGTGCCGATTTACCGGGAGATCTTATGTTAGATGCTAGGACGCCATCCCAATGCTGATGCTCTTGGGCGTAAAGTGCTGGAAGACAAGACGCATTGGAATCTGCAAAGATTTTCGCATCATGGAAGTCTTGACCTAAGAATGTTTTGAAAGGTCGCTGAAAGGGCCTTTCCCTGGCGCACGGTTTGGAAAAATACCATACAGGCATGGCAAAGAGCCGTATGGGGACCCGTCAGCCATGGGAATGATCGACATGACGCCGTTACTGCACGGCCGGCTGCAGCTCGGACCAGCTGGCTGGGGCTGGGACCCTAAGGGTATAGCACGAGAAATCCCGACCTTTTCAACACAAGAACCATGAGCTGCCTAGCTGCTCGGCAGGGTTTGAGGGTCAAGAAACGGACATGATCGTCATCGGCTACTTTCGTATTCCCGCTACGCAAGAGGCGTCCGCCGGTACCTTGTCCATGTCCTGAGACGTGCGGCCCCGTCATTAAGCTTAGCTCGCCCCGGCACTGTGTCCCACTATGACCTTGCCAGTCCCATGCTTCAGACAGCGAGATATGCTGGGCCACATGCCGCTCGCGATGCTAAGAATGTACACACGAATCCGCAACGGCGCTAACTTCGCCCTGCTTTCGTGAATACTCAGCACCGGACAATGGGTGGATCGAGCTTCCGCCAGTCGGAGTCTTTGGACTTTGATCTAACCACGAGCCATGGGGCAAAACCGATTCGGCCACATTTCAAGCTTGCTACTGTGATTTTGGCTGTAAGTTGATATCCCACGGCGAAACTGCACCAAATTGATGACAATATCTGAATGAAACAGCCTTGCTAATAGTGTTTATTTCTTCAAGTGCCTGCCACTTGATCGCGATCTCACGATTCCGGATCTCGATTCCATGTCTCCAATGGCACGAGATGTTTGATGGATTCCAAAAAAGGAAATGAAGATGTGAGGCTACCACACCCTTTCCGCCTGACAGGGAACCAACATGTGTTTGGGTGTTCCAACTGCATGCCGTAGTTCCCCTCAGCGATCCTACTCCAATTTTGCTCGTATATCATATAAAGTCTTTCCACTAGATCGTACCATAAGATTGTCGTTAATCTGTCCATCCAGATCGCCGTTCTACCTTTTCGTCTGGGGAATTAAGACCACTTCTTCCAAGGACTTGGTCTTCGTATCGGTCATTTTGTATGATATCCATATCGTGAACAAATAATTTTACCCACATTCATTCTCGCCTTTCCCCACCCTACCCCTGGTTAGAAGCTCCTCAAAACAGGTTTCGAAGGCAAGGATGTCCACGACTACCACTACTATGGAAACAACACAAACTCAGACACAAAAACACCGTGATGCATGTGATGCTTGCCATACGCGGAAGATTCGGTGTCCAGCTACAGGACCCGGAGCTTGCAGCAATTGTCAGAACACCGGTAAGCATACCTTAGTACAAAATTTCCAAGAAAAGAAACACTCACCTTCATTCTGTCTGAAAGGTCGTGTTTGCATATTTTCTCCGCGCGACGAGATGGGCCGCCCAAGGAAGGGTAGCAGTCGCGAAGACCGGAAACAGAAACGCAAGAAATCGGTTTCTACGACCCGTATCTCCCCATCGAAAGAGCAACCGGAGGCACAAAAACCACAAGAACTACAACAAGATTTCGTACAGCAACCACAACAGCTTGGGAGCCCTTGCTCCGACATGTTCAATACCTATACAGCGAACTATGATCTTCCTATGTTAGATAGCTTTCCCGATAATACCTTTGAATGGTCGGATACGAGCTCCTTTCCCACGACTTTAGACTTCAATTTCGACCCAACAATTCTTCCTCTATCTCCAACACCTTCACATTACCAATCATCACAGCAGCAATCACCGACAAAGCCACAACGTCCAGCACCCGATCCTCTCCAGCATACTCACCACGACAATTCCAGCATCGAGCATGTTCCCATCGGCCATTCATTAACTATTCCTGCTACTCAAACCGACGCCGGGAAGGCACAGATCATGAATCAGCAAAGGCCGCACTCCTATAGCCAGCAAACTCATCTGCCTCGCTTACATACCTCACACGCACATGCCAACTCCTGGGGACCTCCACCAACACTCACCAATACTCAGTCTCCAACGACCTACCGAACTCTCTCACAAATCCTCAACGCGCTTCGCCTTGAACATGGTCAGCCTTGGATCGGTCAATCTTCACATACAACCGACACCCGCCGCGAATCCCTTTTCACCACCGTCTCCACCCTCTGCGATATTGTCTCCACTATCCTCACCTCGCCCTCCCACCCAGGAACGCTCTCATCCATCTCCGAGCACCCCCTAGATCCCACCCCCGCCTCACTCCTGAGCAGCACCGCCATCAGCATGGTACTCACCATCTACCGTACCCTCGCCTCCTCCCTTTCCGGCACACCTTCCTTCTCCCGCCGCCCCTCCACCCAACCCTCCTTCTCTTCCCACCACAACTCCCCTACCTCCTCGGCCGACCAGCACTCTCCCATCAACCTCGACTCCGACCCTAACTGCCCTTCACCCCACTCGCAGTCTTATGGCGCGTTCGGCCAAAGCGCTCTCGCGAATGCCATCCACCTAACCACCATGGACTTCCATCTCGCGCGGCTGCAGCGTGTGGTCTGTGAGGCGGAAGAAATCGGCGGAGGCATCGGGATGGGAGACTGTGCGAGGGAGATTGCGGAGTGTAGGGTGCTTTTGCATCACCTTGTTGAGGGTATCAAGGGAGCTTTTTGATGATATGTTCTTTATTCTGGTGTCAATCTTGCGTGGTCAATTTGCCTCTCGCTCTTGGAACCCCTTGGCACGCAACGAATGGGGATGGATGTATATGCATTGCCGGTCGTTATGGGAGTCAACACTTTCGCTATACCTATCTGTCTGATCACAGAAAGACGTCCGAGGCTCTTGTTGGTTTTCTGATCACTGCACATAGCCAGTCTGCGTTCTCCGGTATTGGCGTCGTGAATTCCTCGGCCGCGCTGGAACAGGCTGCATGAATCTCTGGGGAACCCCTTATTGCATTGCTAGGGAGCAAGCAAGGCGTTTCCGGGCAGGTCGTCAATGATTGGCTTTGTCACTTGCATTTCTGTGATGGAATGGGCGAATTGGCATTTGAGATCGGAATTCAAAACGCTGGGGTGGATGTCTTTGCATGATTCTCACTTGGGTCGCCGATTGATGCTTTTTCAATGCTCTTTCTTTGTTACGAATCTTCTAATGTTTTCTTGTCTATATGCGTCTAGATCTGTCTATATCTCGTATCTTCATTCTCAACACACTATGCATATACAGTAATCCTCGATTTCAGCAAGTGGTCGCGGTTATCGTTCAAAGCTTGAGAGAAATGCGAGAAAAAGCTCTCGAGCCTCAATGTCCATTGATTCCGTTCAAATATCACTCTGAAGGTCGTTGAGCTATTTGCACTAAATTCACGTCTGAGACGGAGCAACTCTTCTCGGCCGCTGTTGCTTATATCGAGCATTTACTGTACCATGGCTGAAAGGGGAAAAATTTTGGCTCATGTACTGATCGCGATACGGGATTGATGAAATTACAAAAAAGTTAAAATAGGTAATGAATCTGATAACGTGATTGTATAGACCATTGCGAGGTCACAAGATGTTAAGAACCCTATGTGGAGGAAAATGGGATGACAAAATCAGGCATATTTATGCGGGCGACATGAGAATGATATAAACATGGTTCCCACGATCTCAGGGTCGGCTGACGCCAGAGATCTTGCATATTGCTAACATCCGTTGGAGAATAGCATAGAGATCTTGCATTCCAGCAGACATCGAAAAGTTAAGCAAAGTCGATAACGCAAATCACGCAAGGCGAAAGCTGGAACGAAATCGAGAAATCTGGGGACCATCGTAGACTCTGAGTTCCAGGCCGTGTCAGGGTCTGACAGGATCTCCGCTCCAAAGTCCAGATGCGGACTGGCCGGAGGCCTTGCGTCGTGTAGGTGTCGTGGATGTCCGTTGGGGCAGAAAGGAGGCCAAGATCTTGGAGGCCGGCCTTGGCTCTTTGACGGTCGTACAGCACTACACTGTAGGGAAAGGATCGATGAGCGGGAAATGCGCCTAAAGGAGCGGGCGGAGAAGCTTGTGGGGGATGTTGGTTCGCGGCACGGTATTTGGCGCAATCCAGCACGCCATGTCAAAGGCTCCGAGCTTGTTGTCGGTGGTGTTGAGATTCTCCGAACTTGTCTAGTCTGTGGTATAGAGGGCGACAGTCAGACAGTCTGCTGCGACCCAAGTACCGTAATTCGCGTTAGTGCTTCCATGTTGTTAAGAATGACAAGGCTCAGATCCAGGTGGGGCCGGGAATAAAAGTCGGTATGAAGACGGTCGTGTGTGGACGGAAGGCAGTGACTGTGGTTCCACTCACTCCATGTTTGTGGGTCTGTGTCCGACACGGTATTCGTGAAAAATGGTATCGTGGTTTACGTGAGATACGCGCAGCAGACCTAGCAAGCGAAGTGTGCAGTCGATCACAACTGGCAGTAGACAGCAGCAGCGTGGAGGCCGGGAACCCACAGTCATACGGTGTCTCGGGGTACGCTGGCCACGGCCGTCAGCGTGGCTTTTAAGCATCTTTTCCGCATGAGGAGAAAAGTCGGCTGGGGTGGCTGCCTTGAATGGTATCACGGCTTAAGAGGTTGGGGCCCGCCGAAGGATGACCCGCTGTCGTTCCCTAAAGTTTCGCCGCTCTGAGGGAACGAGCTCTGCAAAATGGACGGAAGTACAGCGAGCCCCGGTTAGCATACTTCATTGCAAATCTGGCGACATGTTTCAATTGCCCATCCAAGGCAAAGCTCTGGTTGCTATTGGTGAGGTTTTGACACATCATAACTGCATCACCGTGAAGCTGGAGCCCAGAAGTGCTATTTGCTTGCAGTGAGTGAGCCTCCTAAGGTAGAATCCCGATTGCGACGGCATAAGCTTGCCTGAAGCACTGATGTGCAGAACGCGTAGGAATACACGCCAGCCAAGTTGTGCAGAAGTTATCCTTCCCAGCGCCCCCTAGTTTTACCTAAGCCGACATGCCATACCTCGCGTCTTTTTGAGGCCGATAGTGTTGCTTCTGCTTGATATCATTCAATAGAATGGCCACAAGGGCAAAAGCATAAAGTATAGTCAAAGGGATTGTAATTGCTCGCGCAGCTTCTATTTGGTGACTAATGGATCGAAGGTGTGACGCGGTCCCAGGCTCTGGAATGTATCTGACAATCTTGTCGAAAAATCTCTCGGGCGTAAAGCACCCATGGCTCGCTGGATATTGCGCACCTAGACTCGTCGGGACCGTTACGGGATCGAAGGTAGGATTGTATCGAGTGTAGTCCGTCCAGGACCATGCGGCTGCCGCAAGCGAGCGGCCGACGGAGATGACGGCTACAGCGACATATAGGACCATGTTCACCATCGCGGAGGATGCCTAGAGTGTATCGTTAGCAGAATACGTAAAGAGTGTCCGAAAGCGAGAAGGTGGCAGCGCACCCTTCGGTATCTTGACTTTGTCGCAAGCATGGCGATTATCAAGAATGCGTCGATGGTGCCGCCGATACCGCTTGCCAGGATCATATAGTAGCTATTCTTCCTCAAGCATTGCGGCGTCAAAAGGAATGTGTTCTGCCTGTCCTCGTAGACGATCGTTGACGTTGTGTGTTTTGCTGGCCCATTGATGTAGCGGAGATGGTTTGTGGAGAGGCCGAGCACTGTAACTGACAAGGCAAAGCAAAAGACGAGGCATAGCATCGCAAATGACTGTACAATAGACATCTTTGCGGGGGTGCGGTTTCGCGCTGCTGGGAATCGACTGCTCTGCACATTAGAAGCGGTTTTGCGCTCTACGAGCGCTTTAAGGCTCATGGAGCCTTTCAAGGTGGTGGAAGTCGTGAGTTGACAGCCCCACGGGTAATGCGTAAGAGGCGTTGCAGGGACTCGCGGCCGAATAATGATGAACAGCGGGCCGCGAATATCGAGCTGTTGGCTTCAAGATCGAGCGCTTTCGCGCCAGCATCGGCCCCCAAGGCAGCGGCACGGCCGCCTTAAATACAAGTCTTTAACACCACCACACATCTCTTGGTGACGCAAAGCATCTGCTGTCGTGTGCTTCTTCTCGTGGATGTATGGAAGTCCATTTGTCAATATGTCCCCGTAGACAAATCTCACACAAGCCTCAAACATTGGGCGGGCACGAGCAAAGAATCTCGACCTTCCTTGAGCGACAAGGTCTACGTCCGAAAGACATGCGTTTGTGCTGCAAAGATCTCACAGGACTGCAACTTGATGGTCGTCACATTATCACCAGAGGCAAGAAAGTTGCCGATGGCTTGGCGTATCGATAGGGACCAAGTGACATCTGATTAGCCTTTTGCTGTGACGTCTTCCCAACTTCCCGGAAGTCACGACAAGAGTGGAGGACAATATGTCGCCGGCAAGGAGCGGAGGGAGGGTCTCGTATTCGAACCACTGCCGATGTAATCCTCACTTCTGGACGCTGATAGGGTGGTTGCATCTTCGGAGCGGAGTTCCTCTCCTCCTGTTTGGGTCAATGTTCCGGAGCCAACCATGGTCCATGCGGATTCTAGCTTTACCCTATTAAAAATCCATCCAGCTCTGAAGGGTAAGCCGAAGTCCCCTGCCCCTTTTGCCTACTCTGCCGCCGTACATGGACCTCGGCTATTCCTGGTGGTGTTCTAGATCAGCATCTGAAGCGGTAACCTTCTCAACCCGTAATCTTGGTTTCGGTCAGTGTTCTTCATATTTTTTGCTGTGTTTGATCTCCTTCTGCGGATTTTACGATGGCATTGTAAGCGGGATGTTTAGCACTCTGTTTTCTGTTAGCCCGTGAACATTTTCTTAAGGATGGATGAGCACACCATGCGTCGAAGAGTTGACAAGGCTCAATTTATGACCTCACCAAGTCCCAGAATCTTGCGCTAGACAGCTATGTCGTTCAAGAATGATTTTTTCCTTTCAATGCCTTCTCATGTTCCCCTTGTTGCTGAGAAATTACTTCTACAAGAGACATTGATAACGACGATGTTGCAGAAATTGTGCAGTGCTTGTTGAAGCGCTCTCAGTCAACCATCCCAAGTATGGCCCCAAACCGAGTTGCAGTACGGAGCCCGTTCGCGGAACTCTTTTTGCGACGTAGAGCTCGTCCTCGATCCCTTGGTTGCTTCTACACGCGTGTAAGCTGGCGCAACTATTCCTCAACAAGTATAATGCGTGTGCATATTTTCGATGCGATAGTCACAGAAAATGCGGCAGTACTAAGAAATCATTGTATTTTCTATTTCTTGCAATTGTCCCTACACACATAACCATGCTAGTTGCATAACACATCCAATAACTGTTGAAACTTTTCCATCAGGCCAAAAGAACGAAGACCACACCGATAAGCGCATTGCAGAATATATTGTTTCAACAATGACTGCCACCCTTATTCCTTGTGCCTAAAATTGCCTGAAGAAAAATATCTTATCCAGAAGGCATTGAGCATTCAGACATTTCGGTCACGACTTGCGCGTCAGAATTGGGCAGTACCCTTACTCTCCGATTTGTTGTATTTACCAACCAAGCTTTGGTGCGGAGCCTACGACGCGATGTCGTATTAGCAATGGCTACAAAATTCTAGCGGACTAGAAAACATATGATAGAATTTCGTCCTCAATGCAATCAATTATTCTCATCGACAAGATCGTTAGCCTCTTGAGTTGCGATTGCTCTAGGGTTAATGGAAGGATGAGACTGGCTGAATTTGATACTATTGTGACCATTCGTCGCTAGTATGACTCTGCCAACTTTGTGTAGGGTAAGCGTATGCTATCAGACATCAGATATGCACATTGGTGAAGCTTGATCGAGAACATTGATCATGTAATCAAACTCTTTCAAAAATTGGATTAATTGCACGTGGTTATGCAACAAGATCTCTACGAAGACTGGCGGGGAGGGCGGGAGAGATCTGTCATTGCATCTCCACAGTGAAGATTTTTAGTTGCTAGGACGATTCATGTTGCAAGCCCTCGCGTGCGAGGAAGGGAGAATATAGGACGTTGAAGGCATGGTGGTATGGGCCGAGTACGTGTGAGCTTTCCGCATATGCTGGGGCTGGTACTGTGAGAGGAATAGGATTTTATCTGAATCACAATGGCCATGGAAATCCAGCTGACTAATTCCACATTCATTTCAGTATTCTGGACGTCTGATCCGAGAAGTGCAGCCCACTAAGCGGCCATCTCATCGTGATCCATGCCTCTAATAAGTCGCCGCGTCTCACAATAGCGTGCAAGGCTGACATTCCCACCAATCACTGTAGGCTATGTGCTTAGCGCAGCCTTGTCACGGCCTTTCTTGCAGCCTCATCGTCGATGCACCCACGCGTAATTTCGAGATCCCGATCGCGATTCTTCACACGACGCGAAGTCGTCCTCAACCGAAGGCAAAGCCTTCTTTTCAACCATTCTACAAGCGCCAAATCGCCGAGACGGCTCATCGAGCCTCGCTGCTGAAACTTATGCTGAAGCGTTTCACTCCCATGAGGCCCACGTGTGCTTAGGCGAACCTGCTGCCGGCTGCCGGAACATCAGTCGATCTCATGTCGCCGCTTCAGTCAGTGTATCTTTTACACTCCTGGCGAATAACGGATAACGGCTAAGATCTGTACTGGCCGAGCGTGGAGACGGGCGGTACCTGGCTAATGCTGAGGGCTCGTCTTGGACGTATCTATCAATAGAATAGGATGGAAATGAAACTCTCCCTTGATTGCTACTGCGCGACAGTCGCCGCGCGGAGCATTTCACTACTCTCGAGCATGACGTCGAAGCTTGGATCCGTCTTTGACAACCTCAAACAGTCACGCAGTAATGTTTATATTCAGTCTGTATCCTGTCCTCATCCCGTTTTCTCCCCAGCTGCAGCGTGCTTTCCGAAACAGAACGAAATTATCTCCCACTCCTCAACGCTCTAAGCTCTACCTCCCACCACTAGGAGCACTTCATTCGCTCATTACACCCGCTTATTACCCTTCGACATTTTGTTATTCCCGACAAAATGTTTGCTCCTAATGCACACGCTAACAGCCCTCTGGCGGATGAGCCTGTCATGCCCATAGCCATCGTTGGCTTGGGCGGGAGATTCCCTGGAGACGCTGCAAATCCTGAAAAACTCTGGGATATGATCTCAAAAGCCAGGAGCGCTCTGACTGAGGTCCCCAAAGACCGTTTCAACATCGACGCTTTCTACCACCCCTATAACGAGCGGTCTGGAGCGATCAATGTTCGCGGCGGTCATTACATGGATAGGGATATTGCAGCTTTTGATGCGCCTTTCTTTTCTATAACTCCAAACGAGGCCAAAGCGATGGATCCTCAGCAGCGTATGGCGCTTGAATGCGCCTACGAGGCTATGGAAAACGGTATGGGTTGTCGGATATACTCAGCAGACTTTCACTGACATTGTTCTAGCTGGCCTTCGCATGGAAGACTTGGTCGGATCTGACACGTCAGTCTACGTCGGCTCTTTCTCTAAAGACTACTCTGAAATGATGGCTGCCGACCAAGAGGACCTCCCTCTCTACTACGGCACTGGAACGGGAACTGCCATTCTTTCGAACCGTATCTCGTGGTTCTTTGACTTCCACGGACCTAGCATCTCGATCGACACTGCTTGCTCTTCTGCTCTGGTCGCTCTCCACTTGGGTTGCCAGTCCCTTCGAGTTGGAGAGTCAAAAACTGCCATTGTCGGTGGTGTGAATTTCATGCTTGTGCCAGGTGTCATGACCGCAATGACCGCTCTTGGATTTTTGAGCGCTGACTCAAAATGCCACTCCTTTGACGAAGAGGCAAACGGGTATGCTCGCGGTGAGGGTGCCTCTTTCGCCGTTCTTAAACCACTTCATCAGGCAATCAAGGACAACGATGTGATTCGTGCTGTTATCAGAAACACTGCCAGCAACCAAGATGGCAATACTCCAGGCATGTTCTCCGGCGCTTGTTACAGATCTCGTACTGATCCCTGCTAGGAATCACCGTGCCGTCGGCCACGTCCCAAGAAGACCTTATTCGAAAATGCTATGCAGATGCAGGTCTTCCTCTCTCTGAAACCCAATACGTCGAGGCCCACGGTACTGGAACTCAAGCTGGCGACCCGCAAGAGACTTCAGCTCTTTCCGCCACACTAGGTAAGGCCCGGCCACAAGGTGATCCCCTTCTCATCGGCAGTATCAAGACCAATATTGGTCACTTAGAAGGCGGCTCAGGTCTTGCCCAAGTGACCAAGGCTGTTCTATCGCTCGAGAAAGGGGAAATTCCTCCTAATCTATGGTACAACAAACCGAATGCTCGGATTCCCATGGAGGACTGGAACTTGAAAGTCGTCCAGAAATTGACCCCATGGCCCTCTGAAGGCCCTCGCCGAATCAGCATCAACTCCTTTGGATATGGTGGTGCGAATGCGCATGTTATCATTGACGACGCATGGCACTACTTAAAAGCTCGCCAGCTCCGTGGAAATACAGCTACGCATGTTGCTGTTGGATCCCCATCTTCAGTCGATTCAGGTATTGGAATACACCCCACTGACTTGCAAGGATCATTCTTCAGTACTAAAGCCTCGGGCTGGGCTTCACTCAGTGGCCTCGATTTTGTACCTGATGACCTTCCCGAACCCGCCAAACTCTACGTTTACTCATCAAACGAGCAGTCCGGAATTGAGCGTACAGCTTCTCTTTATAGCGACTATCTCTCCGAGAAGCTCGAAAGTCTTGGTGGGAAATCGGAGAAGCGACATCTATCCAAGTTTGCACGCACTCTTGCCTCACGCCGAAGCGTTTTCCCTTGGCGCTCGTTTGTTGTCGCTTCATCAGGTCAAGAACTCTTGCAAAATTTCGAAGATTCTCCCATTAAACCAAAGCGAGCCCCGAAGGCTGCTAAGCTTGGATTCATCTTCACTGGACAGGGCGCACAATGGTATGCGATGGGCCGCGAACTCTGTGCATATGATGTCTTCCAGCGCAGCCTGCAAGATGCAAGCACTTACCTTGTGCAGCTAGGCGCAGAATGGTCGTTGACCAAGGAATTCTTCGCCGATGAGAAGACCTCAAGGATCAATTCACCAACCTTTGCCCAGCCAATGTGTACGGCGCTCCAGGTTGCGCTGGTAGATCTCCTGCGCAGCTGGGGAATCAAGCCTTCCGCTGTGGCTGGGCATTCCAGCGGTGAAATTGGAGCTGCTTATGCCAAAGGTGCGATCTCCCGAGAGTCGGCTTGGGCTATATCGTTCCACCGTGGACGGCTCTCTGCGAATATTCGTGGCTTAGCCCCTAGCATCAATGGCTCTATGTTGGCCACAGGTCTGAGCGCGGAACAAGTCCAGCCCTACGTCGACCGGGTCACAGACGGCAACGCTGTAGTTGCATGCAAGAACAGCCCAGCAAGCACAACGGTCTCTGGAGACTCAACTGCCATTGCTCAACTCGAAACTCTTCTTAAAGAGGACGGACACTTCGCTCGTCGCCTCGTTGTAGAGACAGCCTATCACTCACCGCACATGCATGTTATTGCTGATCTCTACCACAGGGCCATCTCCGACATCAAGACCCTTGATGGTGACAAGGACGTGAAGATGTTTTCAAGCGTCACTGGAGAATTGATTGAGCCAAAGGACCTCTCGGCGTCTTACTGGGTGCAAAATATGGTCAGCCAAGTCGAATTCGTCGGTGCAGTTCAGAAAATGCTCCATTATTCTGGCAGTAAACGACGTGCGAACAAACCATACGTCGACGTGCTGCTTGAACTCGGCCCTCATTCTGCTCTTCAGGGCCCCTTGAAGCAGATCCTCAAGGTCCAGGACAAGAAATTCGCTGAGGTTGCGTGTTTCTCTGCTCTTCAGCGTGGGAAGAATGCTTCAGCTACCGCTCTCGAGGCCCTCGGGAGGATATTTCAGCACGGGTTCTTGGTGAAAATCAACACCGCTAATCAAGACGAGTTGGGATTATTCAAAGACGGGTATTTAGTCGATATTCCCCCATTTGCCTGGAATCACAACAACAGATACTGGAGTGAATCCAACATTAGCAAGCAGTACCGCTTCCGCTCTCAGCCAAGGACTGACCTTCTTGGCGCGATTATCCCAGAAGGCAACAGTATCGAACCACTCTTCCGCAACATTATGAAGCTGAACGAGATACCTTGGGTCGAGCATCATAAAGTCCAAGGCACCATTCTATACCCTGCCGCCGGTATGATGGTCATGGCCATTGAGGCTTGTGCTCAGCGGGCCGATACTACGCGTACAGTCGAAGGGTACGAAATCCGGGATGCCATTGTCGGAAAGGCAATTGTCATCCCTCCGGACGATAGTGGCACTGAAACCATGCTTTCACTCAGGCCTTGGCGTGCAGGGTCTCAGGATCTTGCTAGTAACTGGGATGAGTTCAGAATATTTTCTCGTCGAGACGAGACATGGGAGTTGAACTGTACCGGTCTGGTTCGAGCTAAGTATACAACAGAAAAGAGCATGGTATTCGCGGACGAAGAGGATATCGCACGAGTCGCAAGGCTCCATAGCTTTCGTGCAGTGGAGGCTGCATGTCACAAGGATGCGAACGTTGCAACTCATTATGAGAACCTTGCCACCATCGGGCTTGGTTTCTCTGGTCCGTTCAAGAGCCTTGTTGGCGTCAAGCGTGGCGATTTCAAATCCCGCTGCGAGCTTTCCATCCCGGATACAAAGTCTTTGATGCCCCATCAGTTCGAGTTTCCCCACGTCATCCACCCAAGTACTCTGGACTGTTGTATCCAGATGGGGCTGGCTGGTGCAACGAAAGCCGACGAAGACTTGACAGTCGCGCCTATTCCAACGTCAATTGAACGTTTGTATGTTTCTGCTGACATCCCAAGAGAGCCTGGAACAATGCTCCATGGAACCGCCAACATTCACAACGAAGGATTCGAGAATGCACACGCTTCTTTTATCATCTTCGACGACAAGTGGGAGAAACCCGTTGTCACGTTTGATGGCGTCAAGTCAACAGCTTTGCGTCACGGTGAGCTTGGTTTCGCCCAAGCAGCTAACATGCGTAAACTCGCTGCATACTTCCACTGGCAAGAGGATATTTCAAAATTGGACAGCGAAGACCTCCGCGCCCTTTGCGGTAGTACTCTGACTAAGCTTGGCGAAGTACCCTCTTCTAAAGTCGCCGACCTTGAACACGCTGCTTTTATCTATATGAAACGTGTGATGACAAAGATTCCTAAGGAAGAAGCAAAGAACTTTGAGTCTCACCTTTTCAAATTCTACGCCTTTATGGAAAAAACACTTTTGGAGGTGGCTGAACAAAAGGTACTCCATATGGCTCCAGATTGGTTAAATATCTGCCCTGAAGATGAGGACAAGCTTTTAAAGCGTGTTGCAGCCGACTCTCATGACGGTGCCGTTCTCTGTCGCCATGGTGAAAATTTGATCTCGATTCTCCGCGGCACTACCCTTGCCATTGAGCCACTGATGAAGGATAACCTCCTTCATAATTGGTATCAAAGCGGTCTTGGCTTGCCACAGACATACACCCAGCTTTCTCGATATGTTGATCTTCTTGGCCACAAGAACCCCGACTTGAAGGTTCTGGAAATTGGAGCTGGCACTGGCGGCGCGACACTTCCAGTCCTTGAGGCGCTTGGAGGCAGAAATGGTGCTTCTCCTCGATTCTCCCAGTATACTTTCACCGACATCAGCACCGGGTTCTTTGAGAAAGCCCAGGAAAAATTTAAGCCGTGGCTTCCGCACATGAAATTCCAGAAGATGGACATTTCAGAAGATCCATTGACACAAGGATTGAAGGCTGGTGAGTACGACCTTGTGGTGGCTGCCAATGTCCTCCACGCTACTACTTCAATGGACGAGACACTCCAGAACGTTAAGAAGCTTATGAAACCAAATGGAAAGCTCGTGCTGATGGAGATCACCAATCCACTTCTCCGTGTGCATATGATCGTCGGCTCTTTTGAGGGTTGGTGGGCCGGTCAGAAGGACGGCCGTGAATGGGGACCAACCATGACAGAGGACACTTGGAATAAGGTCCTCAGTCGCAATAGCTTCAGCGGCGTGGATCTCGCTCTGCAAGACATTCCAAACGAGAAGGATCATTTCTATTCTCTCATGGTCTCAACAGCTTCCGTCCAACCCGAAGAAGTGCTGCCGACAGATGTGATTATCATCGAGCCTGATGCTCCCCACGATGAACTTGTTTCATTTACACAGAAGATCACTGAGGCGCTTCGATCTTCCGGAGCCGTCGTTAATATATCAAAATTACATGATACGGCTGAGATCGATGTTTCATCGAAGACATGCGTTTTCACAATCGAGGCTGACAGCGGCAAGCACCTACTCCCCGAGATTGACGCCGATAACTGGGACCGACTCAAACATCTCATCATGACTGCCAAGAACTCCACCTGGATCACCCACGGTGCTGAAATTGAGAGCGAGGACCCCACAGCCAATCTCATGACAGGAATGGCACGCTGCATTCGTGCAGAAAATCCTTCAGTTTCTCTCACAACTCTCGACTTTGACTTTGAGCAATCAATCGACGCCGACTCCAATGTGGACTTTTTCCTTCAGATCCTGGCTTCTTCTGAAAAGGCCATCGACCAAGCTCGGCCAGATTGGGAATACGCAATCCGCCACAATAGAATCTTGGTTCAGCGAATTTTGCTCGAGAATGGTATGAACAACTTACTGTCAACGCAGTTGCTACAGCCGAAGCCAGAGCTTGCACCATTCAAGCAGGAGGGTCGCCCGCTCGAGCTCCAAATCGGCACATATGGACGGCTTGACACGTTCCGATTCAATGACGACGCAGGATATGATTTACCACTCCATCCTGATGATGTTGAGATTGAAGTCAAAGGCGTCGGTCTCAACTTCATGGATGTGATGGTAGCCATGGGTCAGATTGAAGAGAAAGCCATCGGTCTTGATTGTGCTGGTATCGTTTCTCGCGTTGGCCCTCAAGTCAAGAATCTCAAAGTCGGTGATCGCGTCATGACCTGGGCCATTGGTGCGTTCCGCAACTATCTGAGAAGCCCGGAGTGTATGTGCGTTTCTGTTCCTCAAGAATTGGACTTGTCCACTGCTGCCTCGTTGCCCTTGGTATACAGTACTGCCTATTACTCCATGTTCGATCTCGCCAGGCTCAAGAAAGGCGAAACGGTTCTCATTCACGGCGCAGCCGGTGGCGTTGGTCAGGCGGCCATCGTTCTTGCACAGCACTTAGGCGCTACGATTTTTGCCACGGTATCCTCAGCAGCGAAGAAGCAACTCCTCGTGGAACACTTTGGCATTGATGAAAATCACATCTTTAACAGTCGTGATGAGAGCTTTGTCTCTGGTGTTATGCGGATGACCGACAACAGAGGCGTTGACGTCGTTCTCAACTCCCTTGCCGGTGAGGCGCTGCGCCGGTCCTGGCATTGCATTGCTTGGTTCGGCCGATTTGTGGAGATGGGCAAGAAGGATATTGGTTTGTGTTACCATTGTGCAATTTTTCCATTCTTTGCTGACAATCTTAATAGTCTCTAATACCGGCCTCGAGATGGCACCCTTTATGCGCAATGTCAGCTTCCAATCTGTCAACCTCGTCGGTTTGATTCGGCATGACCTCCCCAAGTGCGCTGAAGTGTTCCAAAATGTGATGCGCCTCCTCCACGAAGGGGTGGTTAAGCCAATCGACCCTACCACCGCACGGCCTATGAGTGAGCTTGAAGATGCCTTCCGCTCCATGCAGACCGGAAAACACATGGGCAAGATTGTTCTGGAGGCACATGACGACGACATGGTTCCTACCATTCCCGAAGCTGTGAAACCCATCCGCTTCAATTCCGAGTCTACGTACCTTCTGAGCGGTGGCCTTGGTGGCCTTGGTCGATCCATTGCGCAATGGATGGTCCGCCATGGTGCCCGGAACATCGTTTTTGTTTCTCGCTCTGGCGATGCCAAACCCGAGGCTCAAACGACATTGTCTACCCTCAACAAAGACGGAGCAAATGTCGCAGCTTTTGCTTGCGATATCGCGGATGCCGAATCTCTCGAAGCTGCCCTGAAGCAGATCCGGGAACGATTCCCTCCAATCAAAGGCGCGATCCAAGGTGCCATGGTTCTCCAAGACGCAATCTACCAGAACATGACTCACGAGCAGTATACGCAAGCCATCCGCCCCAAGGTTCAAGGCTCCTGGAATCTCCACGAGCTATTACCTAAAGACATGGATTTCTTTGTCTTCCTTTCGTCCTCAGCCGGTATTGCCGGCTCTCGCGGCCAAGGTAACTATGCAGCCGGCAATGCCTTCGAAGATGCTCTCGCAAACCATCGCAACCGCCACGGCCTCCCGACCTCGTCCATTGATCTTGGTATGATCCTTGACGTTGGCTACGTGGCCGAAAGCCAGAACTCCGATGTCACCGCCAACACAAGCAAGTGGAACTTCGCGGCCATCCGCGAGAAGGAGCTCCACGCCATGGTCCAGGCTTCCATCACGCACGAGTCGATCCGCCACGAGCCTGTCCCCGCGCAGCTCATCACCGGTCTCGGCACGGGAGGCATGGCCAACCTTGCCGGCTTCCAGATCCCCTGGTGGTTCAATGACAGCAAGTTCGCGCACCTCAAGGCCGTGGACACGCACCAAGTGCAGCTCGAGACCGAGGAAGACACAACACAAGTCCAGACTCTCCTCTCCCAGGCAACCTCTATGGAAGCGGCTGCCGAGATCGTTAGCGTGGCGCTGGTCAAGAAGATCGCCAAGTCGCTGATGGTCGACATCGAGGACATCGAAGCTACGAAACCCGTCAGCCGGTACGGCGTCGACTCGCTCCTCGCGGTCGAGATCCGGAGCTGGATCTTCACGGAGATCCAGGCTGATATCTCGGTCTTCCAGTTGTTGAGCAATGTGCCGATCAGTCAGCTGGTGAGGCAGATTGTTGCGAAGAGCAAGTGTGTGAGTGCGGCGGTGAGGGCTGAGGCTTAAGCTCTGAGCTTGTCGGTGTGCAGTTTTGATGCATAGCGCGGCGTTGGTGGCGTCCAAGATATCCTAAGCATGATGCTGTGTCAGCCAGCCGGTCAGATTGAGCATTTACTTTTCCTTTGTTGCATGGTCAAAAGCGCGGAGTTTTCGGGAGTTTGGGACCGATATGTTGTATCCGTGAGGAGGCGTTGATTAACATGGAGGAGAGGAGTCTAGGCGTCTGTGCTTGATTGTTTGCTTGCCGCTGTGGGTTACTGTATGGTTCAGGGCAGTGAGGGTAAGAGACCACGAAGTGGCATTAATTAGACTTCTTAGCCTTTCCGAAATAGAGAATTTCATCTTGCAAAAGACATCATCTTTCTTCGGCTGATTCTCTACTTGCTGCTGTTCAGCTGTATACCAATCTGGATGGTCTATCAAGAGCTAAAGACCGACTGCGCCCTTGGAGACATTCGGACTTGCGGCTAAAGTGGAATCTTTGATGACTGACCAAAGCAAATGGCTAGCTCATCTTCCACCCATACTCGAACAGTCTTACTATGGTAGGGAGAAGGGTGTCGTGCCCACTCCAATTGAAGCTTTCCTGTAGAGCGGTATAGGGAGCGATTGTTCCTCACGGCATCCTAGAGTTCCCATTTGACCTTCCTTTTTCTCTCTATCCAAGGATTTCCACATTCTCCAGCTGCGTCATAATAATGCCTCTTATATTCGAATTCGTTTGCAATGAGTGCGGCCACATTTCTCCCCATCAAGCTGCTCGTTTCCATGGTGCTGATAAAACTCTCCATGCCTCCTGTGTAGTAGAACATATGGTCGTCGAGGAGGATCTTCTCGAATGTGACACGAGGAAATTCGAAAGGGTAGGCTTGCCAGGTCTTGGTGTGTAACCAGGAGACGTGCTCTTTAGGTATTGAGCTCAGAGGAATATCGCCGCTCGTATTCGGGAGGGAAAAGGCTAGGAGCGATGAGAGTAAAGTGCTATTCAGTGGTGACGGAGAGAATGTCTTATAGATGTAGTGGTCCTGAAAACCTCGGTCGGGATCAGATCGCCGTATTGATTTAAGTGTGCTAACACTCCAGAATGCGGTCGAGCCAGCAGCTTGGGAACTGTTTGTGTTTGCGTCCGGATTCATCTCTGGTTGAAGGGTAGTCAGAATTATTTCAGGCACTTCGGATTCATCAGACAGCGAGAAGAATGACGGTGAGAGCCGATGCGGCGAAGCAAACAGGGTAACGTAGAGTGTCACGTAGGGAACCTTATCGGGTGGCGAGGATAAAGGAGGGTCAAATGAGATGTTCGATGAATAAAAGGGGGCTGCTAGAACGACGGCATCGAAGTCTGCTGACGATGTGTTTGTATTGGGGAAAGACGAGTACCGGTATGTGACGGTGTAGATGTTGTCATCGTGGCGTTCGATGCCATGGACGGTCGTGTTGAGACGGAGTCTGGCTCCCGAGGCGTGCGCCATGCGGTCAAAGATCTGCCAATTTCCACCTTCAATTGCCATAGCACCATCCGTGGCCATACACACCATAGTTTCAAGGCCGTGGATGAGATTAAGATTTTGGCCGTAATTCACACGAGTAGCGCTTTGGATGACCTCGTTTGAGAACTTTGAGCTGATACCATTCACATCTAGAACTTGTCGACCCGTCTGCGATGTGAAGCCAAGTAGCGCCACATCCGCGACTGTTTCTGAGAGATCCGTGAATGGGAAGTGTGGCTTGTCATACATCTTCAGGAATTGGCCAACGGCACGCTTCATAAGCCGCTGGGCTCGAAGCGGTGCCAATCCATATTGCCAGATCAGCTTGGCGAAATCAGACCACCAACTACTGTCAGCTGCTTGTGTGTAAACGAACTCTTTCCCGTTCCATATGCCAATGTCGTAATTTGACTGTTTCGGTCTGGCGGTGAGAGCACGATCGGTGATTAGGTTGAAGCGTCGGGCTGCAGAGACTAAGTTTCGATTAACTTCAACGAATATTGAAGCGCCCAGCTCGATCGGATAGGTAGCGTCGTCGAACGCATCCACGGTGGTCGATCTACCTCCTACATAGGATGAAGACTCGAATATCGTAATGTTTAGATCTTCGGTAGAATACTTGTCGAGGTAATATGCCGTCGAGGTGCCTGCGGATCCCGCCCCTACAGGGCTGTTAGCCGTCAAGCAGTTGAAAAGAGTGCAGATACCCACCGATAATGGCAATCTGCTTCGGTTTGAAGCTTCCCTCATCTTCGGACGCGAAAACGGGCCACTGCTCGACTGCGTTGCTACGTTGGAGGCAGAAGCCTAACGTTATCGTTAATGACACAGCACGGCTGAGCTTGAACATGGCGTTCATATAAAGTTCTCATCCAGAGATATAGAAGACAAAGGAGTAGTCAAGAGGACAGGGAATTCCGGGAGCCAAGCTTCAACGCTATGCGAGTATTGATGAAGTTCTGCACCAGACTGGCAGAGCATTTCACCAGTACGCGTCGGCGCTGAACAAACAGGTAGTCGGAATGAGACGGATGGATGACTGCGCCGCAGCAGTTGCAGCACATCACATACCTAGTGTTCAATGTATCCAGATGCAGCTCGTTCCGGTGCAGAGACGTTTCCAGCATCGGCCATGTGAACTTTGATGCTTCTACATTGCGATCACGCAATATGAGCCCGGGGTTTAGAAGCTTGGAGTATTAAACCCGATTATCACGAACTAGCCGGAATAGGGAACTGATAACTTGAGGATAGAGACTGTAAGAACCGGCTCGACAGGACAACGGATGACCTGCAAAGATGCTGATAATTGGTATGGATGCGAATGATTGTAATAGAGACAGTTGATATGTCTGGAATCTTGCTGGTAGCCGTTCCACCAGAATGGGTTCAATCTTAGGAGCTCTCTCCGAGGCTTTCCATACCTTATCGGTTTCCCTTCTGTACCATTGCTGATTCTCTTCCCTGCCATCACGGAAACCAGATGCTTTCTATTAACCCTATCTACAATTTACAAGCAATAAGACCGATGTAATACACATAATACAAGATCTAAATGCTCGCTTCGACCAGCCAACCGTGGCGTGCCAAGTTCCCGCCATTGAAATTTACATTTCTCAATGCCAATGTCGTCGATGTTGAGAAGGGCACCGTTATCGCAGATCAGTACATCTGCTTACACCATGGAAAGATAAGGTCCGTCGGCCCCATGAGCACAAGTACAAACTCAAGTCAAAGCGGGGTTTCTGTCGATCTGAAGGGGGCCTACGTTCTACCGGGCCTGATTGACTGCCATGTCCACCTCCTTGCCGGCCCCGGATCTACATCTGTTAGCACGATGTTCTCGTCATATGCTTCTACGATCCACCATCGCTCAGCCTATACTGCTCGTTGCATGCTCTATCGAGGATTCACCACCGTCCGTGATACTGGCGGTTCAGACGCAGGCCTCAAGTCCGCCATAGATGATTACCTTGTTCATGGGCCCCGTCTATTCATCTCTGGGAAAGCACTTTCTCAAAGTGGAGGGCACGCGGATTTGCGGCAAACTTGGGAGGGGAGTGATCCTGCTTCCTGTTGCGGAGGAGCACATTCCCCGAGTCTGGGGAAACTATGTGATGGTGTACCAGAATGCTCAAAAGCTGCACGTGAGGAACTCAGGCAAGGCGCCGATTTCCTCAAGATCATGGTCGGTGGCGGAGTCGCTTCACCGACCGATCCGCTGGAAGGGCTTCAGTTCTTACCTGAAGAGATTCGCGCTATCACCGAGACTGCGAAGCAGAGAGGGACCTACGTAACTGCGCATGCATATACCAACGAAGCAATCAGGCACGCCGTCTCCAATGGAGTAGAATCGATAGAACACGGAAACTTCGTCTCAAAAGAGACAGCGGAATGGTGCAAGCAGAAGGGGCTAAGAGCTGTCACGCCGACTCTAACCACCTATCAAGCCATGGATGAGCTAGAAGGCTTTCTCCCGCCGTCAGGGCGCGCCAAAAACCGAAAAGTGTTAGACGCGGGCTTGGAGGCATTGAAGACTTGGCGAGAAGCGGGTGTAATGGTGTGTTATGGGACGGATCTTCTCTCTGGCATGCAGGAGCAGCAGCTTCGTGAATTCTCAATACGTGGGCAGGCGATGGAGCTAGCCGAGGTACTCCGCTCAGCAACTGTAAATGGTGCGAAGCTCCTAGGCTTGGAAGGGAAAATTGGCATAGTGAAAGCGGAAGCTTTTGCGGATCTGCTTATACTTGATCGTAACCCGTTGGAGGACCTGTCAGTGCTAGATTGGACGAACGAAAATGGTCGTCTTGCGGTAATGAAGGAGGGAAGGGTAGTCACAAGCACCGTGAGCGGATTGAAAGTTGATGAGGTGTACCAAGGGCATTAAGCAGAAGAGCTTGTTCTTGATACCTGAGATCTTTTCTTTCCCTACCGGCGCGCGATAGAATTTTGATATAAACACGGTAATTTGTGTGGCGTCTAAGGCCTTCTGTAGCTTGTTCAAACCCTAGTGAATATGGACACCAACCCCTAAGCTATTTACGAATTAACTACGGCGCAATAAGAGAAAGTCCAGCCTGGGTCCTTTCTCGGACGAAGGCTTGCTATGTTCCTTGTAATGTCTGCACAGTGGCCACCAAAAGGGCCCCCGACAAACAAATTCTAAGGCACGGTCGCTTAGTAAGTACAACTTTATCACCATTTCACGTATTAGATTACCATATAATAATTCTTCCATGGTCAAAACCCGGACGCCCCGGTAGCATATCTCTGAGCACTCAGAATTATCATCTCAGACCACCGCCAGCGACTAAGCTTTGACCGGTGATGTAGCCTGTCTTGGTATACATGGTTACCACATTGGCAACTTCCTCTGGCTCGCCTAGCCTTCCCATTGGAACGCCGCGGACAATATCCGGAATCCATTTTGCACTTGGTATCATAAATGTCTTGCCAATCATTGCCGGTGCCACGTCGTTGACGGAGATATTGTATTGCGCAAGCTTTGACGCCAGGTTCCGCATCATACCGGTCAGGCCACCTTTAGAAGCTGCATAATCTGGAAGTGCGTATTAGTAAGAGGTAGGGTGAGGATTAGTAGGACTTACGGCAGCCGTTGATGCCGCCTCCATACGCAGCGATAGAGGATATGAAAACGATTCTGCCCCATCTCCGTGCTTTCATCCCCTCGACCACGCCCTTCACCAACAGGAAAGGTGCTCTAACATTTACATTTTGCGTATATTCCCATTGTTCCAGGTCCACGTCCCAAATGTTAACGATTCGTTTTCCACTGCCGGCATTTGCCACAAGAATTTCGACTGGTTGAGGATGGTCTATTGCGATCTCCTTGAACATCACTTTGATCTGCTCGGGTGAGGATAGGTCGACACGATGGGTGGAGATGTGTATGTCATGCTCGCACGTTTTCTTCAACTCTTCTACTAGACGGTCGAGAGGCTCGCGGTAAGTGGAATAGGTGAGCGCAAGGTTGGATCCTTCAGCGGCAAGCTGTCGGGCGCAGGCGTTGCCCTGTACTAGCGTCAGGTGTACTTGTTATAGCCACAAGGGCAAGGTTCAGGACTTACAATTCCACCAGAAGCTCCCGTGATGAGCGCCAAACGGCCCTTGACTCTTGAGTTTTCGTCGAGATCCATGTGATGGCGGAATGGATACCCCAAGAGATCATACAGAGTCCAGAATAGGAGACGGAGGAGGTACATACTAAGTTGAACATGGTGGATTTGGAAAGGCTTTTCCGGGGAAAGGATTGGTTTATGAGAGAGTATAGGATAGAAAGTGAGCGTCACTTACCTTCGCGTAGATCGCTGCGATCATATACAGGATCCATCGCTAGCATCGCACAGCCGTGCCGCATCGTGTCTATCTGTCTGACTGACTGACAAAGTGAGGTGTGGCACACCGATTGGCGGTTTTTGCTTGGATTTTCCCAAGATAGACCTCAGGGGCCCCACCGAACGCAGCTTATGGGGGCCAAGCTCTCCGGCGGCTTTCTTCCCGCCACACGCCCTTTGCGGTGACTTTTGGTCTTGGATTGCTCCGTCATGAACTACTGCATCATGTTCGGGAAGCCATATGCCTGTGATCTCTTATATTCGATCTTCGCGATCTCGCCTGATTTCCGTCCTCTCTATCTCGCCTTTCTGGATACTTTGTGGACCGGGACGGACTCCCGTTGTCACCGCAAGGGCCAGTACCTCTGGCGACTCCATGGAACGCCTTTCATGGATAGCGCATCAGTCGTATTCTTATGCTTGATCGCAATTTGGGACAATGGAAAGCCGTCCAAGGCCTTGGTGTCTTCAATCCATGTTTTTCATTCGCTTGCACGTAGACACCGCCGGGTAGTTTATGCTGATGCTGACTGACTGACGTGTAATCCTTTGTCCTTCGAGTTGCTCTTTAATATTGGTAAGCGTGTTCATAGTTCAACTTTCTCCAGGGTTGAAACGGCGCGTGTTGACGTGCATCTCAATGTCATAACAGCTTCTCGCAGGAATTTCGAGCTGCTCATCATGAAACAGCAAGGGATGGACATCGTGATCGTGGGTGGCTCTATCGCCGGCCTCATGCATGGGATCATGCTCAAAAGACTGGGTCATAATGTTCGCATACTCGAGCAGAGCACTGCATCCATTCGTGATGGGCACGCAGCCGGAATCAGGATTGCCAAAGAGGCACAAGAGTTTTTCATCAAGCACGATCAGGTGGCGCAACCGATATCACTGCCTGTTTCAGGCCTCCGATTTCTTGATGAACACGCCAAATTCAAGCGCTTCATCAAGAACCCAATGGAGAATACCAGCTGGAGCATGCTTTACTACCGCCTACGAGCCAACTTTGACGGCTATACCAATCCTCAATATTGTCCAAATGCCCCTCAGTCGACTGAGGAGCAAGGCGCTGCAACGTATGAGTTGGGCAAACGTGTGACTGAGGTCGTATATGTCAACGGTACTGTCTGTATCACCTTCAAGGATCTCGTATCAGGTGATACTAGCACAATCAATGCAGATCTGGTAATCGCGGCGGATGGCTCCAGCTCGGCTGTGAGGTCAATGGTCATGGCAATTTCAAGAGAAGAAGTGCCAGCAAGCTCATACGCTGGCTACGTTGCATGGCGGGGGACAGTTCCGGAGGAAGAAGCTTCTGAAGAAACAAGGAAGATTTTCAACAACATGACGACATTTTACGTGATGAAGAAGAGCTACATTTTATGGTACTGTTTATGTTGCAATCTCTGAGGACTTTCTAATGTGAAACAGCTACGTTATTCCCGGTCAAGATGGCAGTCTTGAACCAGGTCGAAGATTGCTAAACTTCGTGTGGTATCACAATCATCCGGCAGACTCGCAAGAGTTCGCCGAGATCATGACTGATAAAGACGGCCATCGTCATCGCAACACGTTACCTGAAGGCAAAATGGACAAGAAAGTGTGGGCAAAACAGGTGGCTCGTGCAAAGGACATGGTCAATACACCGTTTCTTGAACTCATCCAGAAAACCAAGTCGCCATTTATATCGACTGTACGCGATGCTATGGTTTCAAAAGCATCCTTCTTTGACGGGAAGCTTTTACTTGTTGGTGATGCGCTCGCGCTTTACCGGCCACATTGCGCGTTGAGCGCGAATCAAGCCGCTTTGGATTGCTTGTTGTTAGAGAAGGCGATGAAGGAAGAGATCAGTATTGGAGAATGGGAAAAGCAAGTCTTAGGCTATGGGACCAAAGTCCGCGCCCTGAGCGCTGCCATAGGAGACTGGTACTTGCTTGGTGGACTCTCTGGGCTAGGAAGCATCTTGAAGTATGTCATGATATTACTGGGCCAGAAATTGAGGACCTTGTAACTGGGAGAAACAAGCTTTTGATACCAATACGCAAAATCTCTTCGAAAAGATTTAGATATTTCCAGTCAGCAGGAAGTAATACTTGCAATACAATTAGAGAGCAAACCCGAGGCCCCTATCTAGAACTTCTTCATCTTGATGTCTTAGCTTGTCGATCTTTGGAGAATATGGTGAAGCATGATCTAACAACTTTATTGCTGCTTTTGAGGCGCGTGATGTAATGCCCTAAGCCACAGCCCTACTTTCCGCCCGTGGGGCTGTGACTGTCCCTGCCAAGACTAAATTACAAGGCCAAACAAAATCGCGTTCGCCTTCTTTGTCCAGCAACAATACCTTCATGCGCGTAGATACACCCCTACGTCTTCAATGCCCACAATATAACGTCATACCTCAAGATCATATTGTGATCTGTCTCAGCCATCACGCTGAGTCACGTTCTTGATGGCGGCCTTCTTATCTCTTGTGTGGGCCTCAATGACCTGATTCAAAGTCGCCGGGCACCAGTTTTCGATCTCATCCACGTGACGATCGGGATTCGCCCTTCATCCAATGTGCCCATGATACTCTGTAGGAGCTGCAGTGACGTACGTAGAGAATTCACCGATATATTCCATGAGTTCTGTAGCGAAGCGCAGGTCTGACTCTATGTTGGCTGTATTCTCTCATGGCTTTTCTTTCCCACGATGCATAAGCTGCTCAGGCGCGCTAAACGATACACGCGGCATAGATTTCTTCGTTTTCGGCGTTCATTTTGGCTTGGGTTTTATCGTTTACAATCTGTTCTCGCGTATTGTGTCTTTCTTAATCTTGCTTGTTGAGGCGAAGGCCATCCGACATGGCCACCAACATCGAGCAATGGATAGACTATCTAACACAAGTCTTTCAAATCGATGACCATTCACGTTACACCCTTGAAAGTGGCAGCAGTGAGTCACTCTGGAGTGAGTGGGCTAGCAGCAGATCGTCTTCACAGACGCTGGTTGGAAACGGGTCTGAAGGGTCTCTGGTCGAAGAAGAGAAAGACTTGTCGCCACCTTCATCGCCAGGCCGACGGAAACTCATCAAGGGCAGAAAGCCTCGAGAATTGGAGCTGACCAAGAAGCATGCAAGGAGGCGTCGGCCACGTATTCAAGAACCTCACCAGCAGGCATGCCTTCCGCCAATTAGTGGTTGGAGATTGAAACTGCTGGTCGCAGTGTATGTCAATGCCACCCTGGTTGCTATTGAATGAACCGATTTTGACAAGAATTAGATTGTGTATAGGACTTCTTATGTCCTCCCTTGAGACTACTATCATTGGGACCGCCCTCGTCTCCATCGGGTCAGATTTAGGCGATTTCTCTAAGGCTACCTGGATCACTACTGCGTACCTCATCACATATACAGGGTTCCTCATCATCTTTGCTCGATGCTCGGATATCTTTGGCAGAAGATCTACCTTCTTAGTCGCGTTAATCTTCTTCGTTGCTTTCTCCTTGGCTTGTGGATTCTCTCAGACAATGGATCAGCTCATCATCTTCAGAGCTTTTCAAGGTATCGGAGGTGCCGGGCTGAACATCCTAGCAATGGGTGTCGCAACAGAAGTACCCGGGAAAGCTCGAGGCCCGATCAATGGGCTTTTGTCTGCTGTTTTTGCCATTTCTAGCGCGGTCGGTCCGCTCATTGGAGGGGCAATTAGCTCCAATGCAAGCTGGCGCTGGGTGTTCCTGCTTAAGTATGTCTTGTTCTGCCCCCTTCCGACGTGACGCGGAATGCTAAGCGCTTCAAACAGCGCGCCTCCTGGTGTTGTCCTCGTCATCGTCGCATTCTTCACGTTTCCAAAGAATGCCACACGTCTAGATCTAAGTTTGAGGAGTGTGTCAACCCGCCTCGACTGGCCTGGTATATCTTTATCGCTAGGTGCGATCGTGTCAATCATCTATGGCCTTCAACAGGTCTCGTTTGCCAACACTACCCTCACATGGACGAGCTGGCAGATTTTGACGGCGATTTCAGTCTCGGGAGCTTGTTGGATTACTTTCATTGTCTGGGAGGTGTATCTGACAATCCGTGGTGATAAGACCCCAATGCTACCAATTCTGCCTGCTCGATTATTTGCTAGGAGAGTCATTGGATCCGCCATGCTGTATGTGCTTCTCTTCATAATGATGCGATATCATACTGACTCACCTTAGCACATCCTTCCTAACCGGCATGCCGTTCTTCACCATCATCATCTTTCTCCCGGAAAGATTCCAACTCGAAAATGGCCTTTCTCCAGTCGATGCTGGTATTCGTATGCTCGTCTATTTCGTCTTGTCGTCCTTTGCTGCCGGATTGGGCGCCTTCATCTGCGTGGCCAAGAATGTCATGTTTCAAGTCATTGTCTTCGCTACAGCTCTGCAACTTCTGGGCCTTGGGCTCATGAGTACGCTCCCCGTCAATGAGATCCCAGGCAAACAATACGCGTTCCAAGTCATTCTAGGAATCGGTTTCGGGCTATCTCTGAGTGTCTTGCCTTTAATAGGCAGGACGCAGATAGGACAAAATGACCACGGTATGTGCAAACAATCAAAGTGGACAGTTGGAGCATCAGGTAACCATCTTCATAGCCGTTAATATGGGAGCTATCACCCAAGTCAGGATTCTTGGCGGCGTCATTGGGATCGGCATCGGTAAGGCGTTCTTATTTGAGTGTAGCCGTATGGACAGTCTTCTGACTCACTCGATAGGTGATGTGATACTGCACGGGAAAGTTTACTCAAAGCTCGGCACCGTTCTCAACCAGCAGCAAATCGGCGCTCTACTTACTTCTACGGACAACCTTCGCACCTTCTCGCCGAATCAAGTCAATGCAGTCAAGAGACTATACGGTGACGGATTTAATTTCCAATTTCGTATTATGATGTACATTGCGGCCGCCTGCTTTGTCATTAGTCTGGGCACTTTCGTGCGGCGGCCGGTGCAGGTGAGAGAAATCGAAGTGAGAGAAGCCAAAGAAAGGGAGCAAGTGGAGAAGGAAGCCAGTGAAAAGGCTCGAGCAGCGGCGGACGCCATGATTGGCGTTCCGGCTATGGTCCAGACGGAGGTTGAATGGCCAAGCAGAGTCAGAGATGCGTAATATACGAGCATGCAAAGATTTAATCAGTGAGCGGTGTCGGATAGGGCAACTGGAACGGGTCACAAGAGCAGCGACATAAAGGTATGCAGTGTTGGCAATGTGAACAGTGTCGAGGCATTTAGCGAGGCGCAGGTACTTTTGATTCTTGCATATTTTCTGGTGTCTTTTATTTGACTTTCTTGAGTTAGTATCACAATATCGCCCATAAGTCTTTAACTTCATGAACGAAACTTTCTAAAAGGATAATTGGACCATGACTTTACTAGAGCTAAAGGACTGTAGTAATCGAACGAGACATGGCGATAGCATCTCTAGCTGACTGTAATATTCAGCACACTTTTGGAGTCATGTCCACGCTGGTTCCGCATGTGTTTTTGTCCAAAAGAATAAATATGTAGTCGTGCTAGATACCAGCATGGAGATAATGTGCCTTTGTCGAGCCTTTCAATCTATTCAAGGGGGATTTCGGCCTTGATAGAAAGATCCTATTAGCCCCTTTCTTCACGACTCTACTCCTTGTGATAAGCAGCATTGACATGTCAGGACCAAGCCTTCAGGGCAAGAGACAAAGCATTGGTTCTAGGAGAGTCCACTGTGATTCGTTGGCCTCATTTTTTGCTGGTCCATGTGAAAGTAGGTTGACTCTCTCAATGCAGCTAAGACTTTTCCGATTATGGTTAGCAATCGAGCTACTAGCTTTCTGTCTGCCCGCCCAAGACTTTTCTCAACTTGAGGCATTGAGTCCTTGCATGGGTGAGGGACCAAACACCTGATTTCAATTGAGGACGAAACTTAACAACCTGCACGTGTTGAAATCGTTTGTTGCTGAATCTGTAACGTACAAAAGGTCATGGCACAGCCGCTCAGAGGGCCCTGAATTGGGATGTTCGGGTTCGGCGACATTCTGCTGATCCACCTTTCCGACCTTTGCAAGCACCTCATCACAATCCATATGATCATAAAGCGCCGCGAATCCAAACTCAGAGAATCCAATACTTCAAGACTTCACAAAGGTGTAGCGATGGCTCTGATGAAGATAGTCAGCCAGCTTTACTCCGCCTTTATCGGCGATATCGAGGCTCTTCCTAATCGCTTACACCGATCGTTCGCTGCAGCCTCGATATGTTGGTTCGAAGCCCATACAACTAAAACTCGGCTTATTCTCGCAATGTGAACTGCTTTGATCAGTTTGGATTTCTCAAAACGCGGCAGAATCTTCTGCTATATTTCCTTCACTTGTTTGCAATTTGGTCGCATTGTTTGCATGTTCGTCCTCCCTGCTACGTTCGTCTTCTATCAGCATGGCTTTGCTTGAGTTGCTTCCGGTCTCTCCTATCTCATTCCTCGGCCTTTGCTGGATATTCTATCTCGTTGGGCTTTACACCTACAGGTTATATTTCCATCCTCTTGCTGGTTTTCCAGGACCAAAACTCGCAGCAGCCTCCTTGTGGTATATCTTCTTTCCCACCTATTGTAGCAGTCTAGGCTAACTGGCGGTCGTAGGTACGAATGGTACTATGACTGTGCTCAACGAGGCCAATATCTTTTCAAAATCAAAGATTTGCACGAACGATACGGCCCAGTCGTCCGGATAAATCCTTACGAACTTCACTTTTCAGAACCTGATTTTTTCAACGAAATCTACAGCCAGACCGAGAAACGAGATGCCTGGCATTGGAGGAAGAAGGGCTTCGGCATTGACGTTTCTACGCTTACTACCCTTCAGCACGATTTGCACCGGAAGAGGCGATCAGCTCTGAATCCACTCTTTTCCAAGCAGCGAATAGCAAAACTGCAGCCAATGATACTGGAGCGCATCAACGCCTTGCTGAAACGCATAAAGCAGTTTGGAGACAAGGGAGAAATTATTGACTTTAAAACCGCCTATGGTGCCTTCACTGCCGGTAGGCATCCCGCGGTATAGACTAGCTTGCCCGTCTACATTACTAACGAGCACGTCAGATGTTGCGACTGAGTATTTCTTTGGCAAGAACCACCACAAGATCGAGGCACCGGACTTCGACTTTCGATTCCACAATTCCGTCCAGTCCGGCTTCAACAATATGCTCTGGATGAATCAATTTCCCTGGTTCATGGACTTTATGACCACTGTTGCCCACTACACTCCTAGCTGGGTCCTTCTGACTCTCGCATCCAAGGCTCAAATGACCTCTTTCATCGCAGTGCAGCGAGACATCACCATCCAAGTCCGCGAATCCCTAGCCCGACCACCACCAGTGGACGATGATCCAGAAGCCTACCACGCCACCATGTACGACCAGCTTCTCTCCTCACGCCTTCCAGAATCCGAAAAATCCTTCACCCGCCTTGTCCAAGAGGGCGGCCTCATGGTCGGCGCCGCCACAGTCTCCACCGCCTGGTCCCTCACAGCGATGACCTACTGCCTCGCCGCCCACCCTTCTGCCGTCCGCAAACTCAGATCGGAGCTCCGGTCCACCTTCCCCAACGGACCACCCACCTCCCCCTCTGACCTCCCCACCCTCGAACACCTCCCCTACCTCTCCGCCGTCCTCCAAGAATCCCTCCGCATCGGCATCGGCCCTTCCCATCGCTCCCCGCGCATCTCCCCAGACAAGCCCCTCCGCTTCATTGACCCATCCACCAACCACTTCTGGCTCATCCCCGCCGGCACACCGATGTGCATGTCCCACCCGCTCCTCTTCCGCGACGCGCACATCTTCCCAGACCCCTACGCGTTCAAGCCGGAGCGCTGGCTCGAGAACCCGGGCCTCGAGCGCTACCAGTTCGCCTTCTCCAAGGGCACGCGCGCCTGCATCGGCATCAACCTGGCCATGGCCGAGATGTATCTCGTCTGCGCGCATCTGTTCTACCGCTTCGGCGTGGAGGGGTGCAGCGAGCCTGGGGACGAGGCACGGTTGGATCTGTTCGAGACGGACCGGAGCGATATCGAGTGTGTTGGGGATGGGGGCGTGGCGTTGGCGAAGCCGGGGAGTAAGGGGGTTAGGTTTAGGGTTGTGCCCGGGAGTTTGTTGACAGAGAAGAAGGGGTTGGATGGTGGGGAGGGTGATATTAAGGCTAAGGACTTTGCGGCGAAGGGAGAGCGGGAGACGCCGTTGATGGATACGTTGTTGAAAAATTGATTGGTCACAGGTGGATTTGCCCAGGCGACCATTTGGAAGGCGGGGTGCACAAAATTGTATAGCTACCGGCGCGGATTAGGAAGCAGTCTGATCTCTTTCTGGCATTTCCCCGCGCAAACAGGACCATTTTGGGATGATGTTGGCAAACAATGTAGGTGTTATTGTCAGCGTGAGGGAGTTATTCTGTAAAGGAGGTTTTAGTCTATTGGAGGCAAGGTGATGTTCACTTCGTTTTCCTGTTTGCTCTCCAACGGTATGACTTGTAAGGAGATACATTTTGCTGCTACCATTATTGAATATGGTCAAACGAGTAGAGATGTTTCGGATTGCTCTCATCTTCTTGTTGGGCAGACATCATTGCTTGTGCCAGCCACTTGTCGGAGCAGATCACCACCCTATAGAAGGCCATGTACTCGCTAGCGCGACCAATTCAAACTCTATATCCCTCTGAAGCCCACGCCCTTCAACTCGTTAGTGCATAACGACATCCAGAGCCTTCGACCTCACAATCTCTGCCCAAACCTGCTCTGGCGTTGCATAGCAGCCCACACTCAGCAATGCGCACTCTACCAGCATCCGTGTTGTTAAACCGTCCACCATTCCCAGCACTCCTTCTCTACCGTCATCGGCTTTTTCTAGGTATTCCACGACAGACCCTGTGATCCGCAGAATCTCCAATCTCCCGTCCGGTGTCCGACCGGGCCCTGCCCAGAAGCCGTCTGTGGCAGAGTATCTGAAGAACCCGATTTCGATTAGGGGCCCAAACGGGTCGGCAGCCGAGATGACGCGTATCACTTGTCCAGGCTGGCTGTTTGGCGTGATTGGTTGGCAGATTTGATCCCTTTGCAATGATCGGTTTCGAGGTTCTTTGACTAATTTCTTACAATGGATGGCCCAATTTTCAGACGCAAACGGGAGGGTGCGGCACACGGGTCGAATAGTGAGATAGCCGTTGCTCGTGGCTTTGAGGTAGGTACTGCCGAGTGAGTTGCTAGACGAGGGCGAGGTAAGCCCGGTGCTGATCGGGGGTAGCAGTGTCTGTTTGACGGACTCAAGAAGAGGATTTGGCGGGACTTCTGTGCTCTGTGCTAGTCGTTCAGGTGGAAGGAAATGACCTGGAAACGGAGCCTGAGGTGTGTTTTGTGGTGACAAGTTGGGATCACTCAGGCTAGACGCGGTTGGTGGCGGCGAAAGGGATGGTGATGACGATGGCTGGGGCTCATCATTAAGAGAAGAAGCGGATCTTGCTATGGCGGGATCGACACGAATGTTGTCCGTGGTCGGTCCTAAGCGTGAATCCACAAGGTACCCTGTTGCGATGTTAGTAAGCGAAGCTTTGGTAAAGGCATAGATCGCCTACTATTCCCTGTGAACTCCGCCCATGCCACCTTCGGATCGACAACATCTACGCCGCCTAAGCTCTCCACTATTTGCGACATGCGTTGAAAGTCATAATCTTTGGGCTTGCGGGAGATGGCGACGGGGAAGCAGTGCCATTTGGCGTGTCCGCCGATGTAGGCAAAGAACATATACTGCCCCTCCCTCAAGACCGATCGAGACAGCAGGTACCATTTGCCACCATACTTTAGTCCTCGACAGCTCGTGTTATGAGCTAATTTGAAGATGTATATGGCGACCGTTGGTCCGAGAGGGGACTCGCTGGAGAGTGTTGCCTGAAATGAGCCGCACTGCCGATTGCCCCCGCTCTGGAATCCGATGTGTGTATGATTCGAAGCAGCGCCTTGCTTGATTTGCTGCTGGATTTCATCCCAGCCGACGAATGGAGGGTGCCTTTCGTGAAAGTCGTACCCTTCCAGCATGGGATTGCCATGCGGGCTTGAGGTTCTGTTGCGCATGTCTAATTTGAGGTGGAAGGCTGAGCGATCCATGTTGTTTCTGTTGCAGGGTCAACTTGAGAGGGGCGACCGGAGTCGGAAAAGACAACGTCGGAGGCTTGATGCATGAGAGCGACAAGGTTGATTTTAGGGTGCGGCGATGAAAACACCGTCACCAGGCGCCTAACGCGGATCACTTGATGAGGAAGGAACGATCCGCGTTTTTCACCCGATGACGTTCCGCTCCGCCTTCCACTTCGGCGGAACACACAGTCCAGAGGCTTGGCGTCTCTCCTTCCAAGCTCAACTTTCACGTGATACACCCATGGGAGAGCCCTCTTCTGAGGCTGGAGAGTAATTTTTTGATTAACGCGTGGCACATTAGGCAATTCAACATTGAATTTTGACTCGCTTGCCAGTGACGGCTAGTGTTCTTCGGCGCTCTTCGTCACAGTTGTGGCGTAGCGAGTCCGTAATTTGAGTCAGTTGTGCCAGATCGACAAGATCGCTCTGTCTCCACTCGCGCAGAATTTCCTGGATTATCGCGAACATAGTCGTGATCGTATATGCTGGGCCACGCGACCCCGATTCAACAACTATAGTCGCAAATTCTCGTGCAGAATCTCGGAGATGATCGATTTTCGAAGTGGTATCGGGAAATGGAGTTACGCTGAGACCTTTCATCTTGTGGGCCAACGTTTCAAGTTGATACCCAAGTACTTCAAGGTATTGGTCCGACCAGTGACGTTGACAATCGTTGTCCGATGACAGCTGACTAGCGTCCGAAGCCCAGGACTCCAAACTTGATGTTGAGCTTGCCGATAGCCTTGGTGGCTCCAGTCTGTCATGTCGAGCTTTCGACTCTACCATCGCCTCTATACCTTCCCTGAGTTGTCCATTTTCTGTCCGAACCTGCTTCTTTGCCATGACCTGTGCCTGCAGGATGGCCTGCCATTCTGACCACGCCAAGTTTGTGGCGCTGTGCCGCATCTCCATTCCTTGTGTATGCGTTGGCTGGCTATCATCTACTTGCGAGGAAATGTCCCAGGGTTCTCGGGCTATCTTTTCAAGGTCTCGTTCGAGCTCTTCTTCTTCCTGATGGACCAAGTCTTTCGGTGATGATGGGACAGACCCCAATAAGTTTTGCCCGCTTAGGAGGACACCAACGGTGCCATCGGCACTGGAAGGTTTCTGAGGTGTAGCAGCCTTTGTACTATCTCTTATTCGTGATGAATTGCCTGCTGCTCGCTTCAGCTGGCGTCGAAAGTTGCGAAATATCTTCTCTCGCACTGCGCGGTCTGTGTTGATGCCCTTCGCTGCCCAATTCAGCCCGACAGTGCGATGGAGTAACCCCGGATCTTTCAGTATATCGTCTTTTGATACGCCTAATTGCCGTATCTCCGCTTTCAAAAGTTTTGACATCGAGGATGCCTCATATTTGTGAATGTCCCATTGTTTGAGCTTCCGCTTCCACTGCTGTTGTCTGAAGAGGTGAGTTAGCTTATAAAATCTCCCAGAAGGATCTATATGGCAATTGAAGCGTTGAAAGAAATAAATCATGAACATCGATTTGGAAATATCTTACGTGGCACGAAAACCGAACCGCTCCTCTATTTCCGTTGCAGCTTGAGATAGTGTCATGCCACCACAGCTATAAAGCTCGCAAAATTTATCTTTCACAGCATTCCATCCCTGCTCATTTCGATGACTGAGATCATGGTTCTGATCAGAGAGGATTGGGTCCGAAACATTTGGATTGTGCGGTTGCGATACCATTGATGCTGACTGTTCTGTTCTAAACGGCAAAGGAGGTAAGTGGGAAGAAGTGTGCTATTGACGACCAGCAGAAAATTGCTTCGGTAGCACGAGGCTCGCACACAAACGAAGTTGTTTAATCAGAGAGGAGAGCGCTTTGAAAAACACTTTTCAGAAACAGCAGATGATGCCGATGAGCAAGATAAGCTTTCAATATTCTGATATCATAATATCATAGAAACAATGAGATTATCAAGGAGAGGGAAAGACCTCATAAAGAATACTTCATAAATTCCGACACGGCTGCACTGTGCATTTGCCGTGACGAGCATCACGGAAATAGGAACGGGTTCTTTAGTTTACCAAAGTGTGCAAAACTTTGAGGAACGTAAGCTTTGCTGTCTCATTGGATCAATTGCCGTGTAAGACAAACAGTAGGCGTCTTGCTGCTGGTGATTGACCAAAGACCGCGGTCGGCGATGTCCAAGCATGCGGCTTGGGGGTTACGCAGAAGTAGGGACGGGTGGCCACCGCCAGGCTTCACAATAACCGCTGGAGGCGCCCTGACTTCGGGCCGCAAGCATTCAGCTATCGGCCTTTGAGAGACAAGGCTGGCTGCGATGCTCGGTCTTTGCGGGGGATGTCTTGAGACAGTCTGAGAGGGTCTACCAAAAATTGGGCCCCTGAACCGTAAGCTTGGGATAGCCTAACACAGCTAGCTTTGACGCCACCCACGGAGAGGGGTCAAACCATCAGACGCTTGAAGCACCGCTTAAAGGATTGCACGCCCCTGCTTTCTCTCTAGCGTGGTGGGAAGTAACCCAAGGTATCGGCTATTCCCAGCGCGATTTTTTGTTTCTGTTCCATTACGGGCCGACGGTTTCCAAAGCGCGAACACGAGAGAACTGTTTGCTGTCAGGAAGGCTGGGAGCCTTGTCTTAGTCACCATATACCTCAAGAATGCTGGACTTTTTCGCTTTTTCGCCCTTGCCAGAGACTCAGAGACAATGATCAGCATCCTGGGTCTTATCGGTGTGAGGCTGAAATGATCTCATTTTTTGCGGCATCGATCGGTCTAATTGGGCATGCCATTATTTTGATATTGACGGTCCGCGTGTACCGTGTTCTTCTATGCGCATTTTGACGATCCGCAGGCGTCCCATGAATAGGTTCAACAAGAATGAACTCACTGAACCTCAGTGAACCTCGTCATGGAGTGACAGTAACAGAATAACTCGACGATTCCGTACCATGCAAGGTCTGTGAGTTCAGCTTTGACAGAATCTTCATCTCCCTTGTGAGTGAAGGAAATTTAGATAACACTTAGGATCATGCCCTCGGCGGAACACGATATCATGTTATCTTGAGCCTGGGTAAATGCTTTTACTTATCTTTTCTTCGCGTTCTTTTTTTGTTCCTTTGGCAAGATGCCACCCTTCTGTGTATGCCGGCTCCATGGTCTGTGAAGGGAAGCTAGCCGCGACTCGTACACTAATCCCTCTTTGGCACTCCCAGCACGGACTTTATCCAATTGGTATGCGTCTGGAGCAGCTTCAAGGCTGGAAAACGGGCGTAGATCCTCTACGGACGTAGCAAAGACCACAGATCAGGAGATCGTCGCATATCATTCATGCTTGTGTAAACCACAAATATGTACTCGTTTACTTGCACCAAACCTCTGGATCAAGCGCACATCCCTTTCCTATTCAGTGACGCTCTTTCGCTCCTGCTTGAGCTGAGTTTGAACTGGCGAGGACGCGACAAGGTAACCTGGCGAGTATTCAACGCTATTTACGTGAAAAGAATGAAGCTCAGTGGGAAAGCAGCATGAACCTTGGTGTTCCTGGCTACAAGTCACCAATTGGGAACGTGTCTACCTGGCCCATTGCCGAGGGAGGCTCAAGCAACAGCGTTAGCGGCGACCTGATGTTCTTCTCAGCGCATCAATTCTGGGCCAATGCTATTCACTGCGACATGGTTGTACCACCAAGAACTAAGAAACCATGCCCAGAGGTGCAGATATTGGGGGCTAGTGAGGCAGTATAACTCCGTGACACCCACGTCATCGCTGTCGACGTGCAAGTAAGAATGTAGGTCATGGTCTAGAAAAATATAAGGCGCGGGAATCCAGGCGGGCGAGCTACGGGATGAGTATCTCTTTTCTCTGACGTTCATAAATCTGCTGTTGCACTTTGTACTCGCCTATTTCACCAATGATTCTAATGTCTCGATCTCTGTCGTCTACCCTCTCTTGGATTGCCTTCCTCCTCATCACCCACCTCTTCACTTTCTCCGCCGCGAACCCGACCCTTGTCACCCGACAAAACTCGACCTCAACAACGTCCGCCACGCCATCCGCAACCATTTGCCCTGACTCTAGCTCCAACGGCTCCCGCACTGGCGTGATCATCGCTCTCGCCGTTGCCGGAGTCTGCCTCATGGTCCTGTTGTATCTCTTCTACCGCGAACATCGCCTCCACCTCCGCGCGAAGCGGAAGCTACAGGAAACTGAGAAGAAACTTTGGCAGGACAAAGCGAGTGGAATCAGCGGAGCGGGGGCTTCGGGGCTTTCTGGGGCACAGATGACACAGGGGAGGGGAGCACTGAGGGAGCAGTATACGCCGGTGGCAGGGCAACATAGGGATGTCTCACCCGATCACTTAGACGGGAGCGAGAGGAGAGAGATTGATGGGGTGGAAAGGAGGCCGGAACTGCAGGCTTGATGGGTTGTTTCGGTATGAGGCTGAGGGGAAATATGGAAAAGACGGAATTCAGTGGTAGTGCGGGTTGCGGGTAACATGTAGGCTGTGACTTGCCTCATGGAGTGAAATTTGGATACTCATCGACGAGCCTGAGGAGCTGTGCTGCTAGCATTGTTTGCAGTTGAGACTTGGAAGGGGGAGTGAGTGGTCTACGAGCCGTGTTAGGCTGGCTTAAGATGGCAATGACATAGATTTCCGGGTATGGAAGCGGCGCTCAGCAGGCAGCGGAGATATGTCACAACAGCAGTAACACTTTGGCAGCGGTACGAGGATGGAGTGTCCAACATTATTTGACTGTGGCTGGGGAGTCTGTGCCGTGCAGATACATAGCTCGTTTCAAGCTGAATGCAATCCACGTCTTGACCGTGGTAAGCTTCTGGGTCATGGCAGAGCGGGATCATGGCCCGACAAATAGCCTCCACCCTGTCATGCACTTGATATCACGTGATCATAGTTTGCACCCACCCAGGACGACTCCGCGGCTTTTGGGAATGTATCAAGAGCAAATCGTAGTCAACCACATGCGAAAACAAACATGCTCCTCGTTGTTGGCTGCGGGGGAAAGGACCGTAGTTGTTAAGAGATACCAAGGCAATCCCGACCTGTTAAAGGACATCGCGAACGTTTATGCTGCTGTCTTTGATTGGACAGGAGACTCGACAACAAGGGTACTTGCTCGGGACAGGCTGCTAGACGCCCGTACAGGATCATTGACCCTATCTTCTGTAGTATGTAATCCGCCGGTAGCGGCGCGATCGAAAGAATATCTTGTACACTGGAGGTTGTCCGAGTCCCCACCAGAAAGGTGTCCTTCTCCGGGGGTCGAGGGCTGCAATGGGGTATGGTGGCTACCTATAAGGGTATTGGCTTGTGACGGCGAGGGGGACTGAGGGCGTGGATTGGCGTCAGAATGACTGTCTGCTCGTTCTTCGTCCGTTTCCGCTATAATCTCACTTTCAGCAAGTTCTCCAGACGAAGGAAGGGTGGGCAGTACATGTGACCCTTCGTGTCTGCCATACCACCAGCCATAGAGCGGTCATACCAATAAGAAACATCGGAACGCCAAATGCAATGTTGATGACGGCTTCTGGTGACAACGAAGATGCCATAACTTGTACTCATAACATTACGGGCTGAGATATAGACGGAAGGCTGAAAGAAAACAAGATGCTTTATTGAGTAGCACATAGTAAGAGGCCTTACAGGAGAGCAGAGGAAGACCTTTAAGAACGATTTAATCTAGGCGGATTGCTGTTGGAAGGGCGTTCAAGGAGTCCTTTGGAAATCAACAATCTTCAGCAAGCCCAGTTTGACTTGATTACCATGTCACCCAATTTGTCATTTGGGCCGTCAGAGGCCTTTGACGGAGGACGCTGGGACAGCCGCGAGGCATAGCGTCCAAGAAAACCAGCTTGTTTTGGCCAGATGATGTCGTATGGAGGCTCTCCATATATGCTTCAGAAAAGAATGCGCATCTGTCATTGTGGTCTTTTCAAGAAACTTATCATGTGTCGACCGCCGAGCCAGCGGCTGGTTGAATCGTCATTTTTAGGACGAGTTGACAGCGCACCCACCATATGCATGTTGGCTGAGGGTGCATGAAAGTGCCCGCCGGGTCAACCGGCAAGCCTTTAAGCAGCTAAAATCTGCAAGAGTGCAGCAGGCGTCTAATTGGCCTACCGCGACCATGGGATTGCTAATACCATCCCGGCGCCGATGCCTTTATCATCCTGGGCGAGGCGTTGTTCTTGCATGGCGGTCTAGCTCCGAACGAAACAAAAGCCATACCAGAGATTGGCAATGCCCCCTTCATCGAGATCGTAGCGGCGATCTGTGGTTCTTTTTTTATGCTTCTAATGCCCATCGGTGATGCCATCTGCTCAAGCGCTGCAAGGCTGGCATAGAGTAGAGGCGGGTGGGTGGTTCAGGCGTTAGCAACGTCCGGATGAAACATAGATCAGCTTATCGTATGAGGCTCAAGGATCTCCAATGATCCGAGAATGATGACGAACGCTACGAAGAACCATTTTGAGAAGAGCACGAAAGTCTACCGAAGCACCAAAAGGGGCTTTTTACAATGGTTGCAATTGGTAGAGCAATCCCTAAAGAGCTCTTCCTTTTGCGCCGGCTTGACGAAGACTAGAGGGGAAGTCGAGGTTGGCGACAAGCTATCATCTCTCTGGACACGCATACTTGATTGGCTTTGAGAGAAGATTACTCCGTGCAAATTGCACTTTCAACGTTTGAGAGCAAAGTTATTGAGTGCTACGATATCGTGCAGAGCAAACAGTGAGCGATATTCGATACGGTTAAAAGATCTCAGGAATCCACAGCACTGCCGATGGCCAGATATTTATTAGGATAAGACCTGTGCGATCATAAGCCTCACTTGAAGTGAAAGAGGCTGAAAAATGGTTTTCCTTATTGTAGCATGATTGAGAGTGGCTCGACGGCCATCTCGAGTCCCGGTTCTCTACCCCTTATCACGTGATCAAGTCTCCTCGCCGATATTGTAACAATCCAGCATCCAGGTGGGGCATTGACCGGCATTGGCTCTGCTCAAGCGTAAAGTGTGTGAAAGCAAAAGTGCATGAGCTGAATACCTGACCAAGGCATTGTATGAGAAGCCTGCACAACGAAGAAGGATCGAAACATCTTTTCTCTGCTCGAGCACACTGACAAGACTATGGGTGTGTCTTGGAGTCGGTTGAAGGTACGACGAGGAGAGTATTTGCACGGGAAAGCCTATTTTGCGCTGCGTCAGAAGCCTCAAACCCTTCCGCATCAGACACCCCGTCTTTGATGTTCGCATTGTCGGGGCAGCACGTTGCGCGCTGCGTATAGTCTAAGTTGACTTGAGCGTGTGTTGCCTCTTCTTGAGATGATGGTCCCGAAACACCGTTGCAGGGATCCACAAGGGTGCTGGCCTGCGGAAATGACGGTGATTGAGGGCGTTGAGTGGTGTTCACACTGATATTTGTCTGCTCTTCATCTACACTGGCTAAATTCCCAATGTTAGTGGCCTTGTTTGGCATGAGAGCGTCTCGACCCACGTGTGATCCTTCGCGTCTGCCATACTACAAGCCAGAGGGCGGTTAGACCAACAATGAGCATGGAAATGCCAAAGGCGATGTTTATAATTGCTTCTGGGGAGAGTCTGGGGGAACCCATTTGGCGGCTTCACGAAGCCGCAGAGGGCGAAGACAGAGGCACTTTAGTGGAGGAGACATGGCTAGAACGCGATGAAGGGCAGTATGAGGTTATAAAGCGGGCCAGAGCCAGGAAAGAGTCGACGTCGGACGTGTCCAAAAAAGTACTTTGGCAGACTAAAAGGGTAGAGATTGAAGAGTTGTGCCGACCGCTCGGGTTTCTGTATTGACTTTCACGCCATCTGCCAATGACTATTGAGGGATTGCGGCTTCATCATCAAGCGAGCAGCGAAGGCACATAGTAATCGGTGTGAAGAAATTCGCCGCAACGGACCACGGAGGCAGAGGGCGGGCGTAGACGATGGAGTGAGAATCCGGTCGGCGACGCGCATCCTCCTGACGTGCCTCGCATCTCTTGTCCTTTGGATCACCATTGGTCCTGGTCACAAACCAAAGGAACTAAGATGGGTGGTGAGGCTGCGATAATGGACTACATGAGCGCGTGGTCGACTTTGGAGCGTTCAGGTATTCATATGCGAGCGCTCGGAGATCGGCGTTGGCTTCGGACCCGACACGAACCGCTCGGATCAACCTGCAGGCGCTCTCAGGTATGTTATATTTCACGACGGATGATCTATCAGCCTTTCTCGCGTCAGCTACCTTCTTTCGCATCCGCGACGGCGTTGTGATCTCAGTACTCTTCAGACGCCCCAGGTTCGGAGACAAATTTCGGCCCCGAGGCAGGAACAGTTGTACCCAGAACCTAGGACAAGCCGAGTAAAATTCTGCGAAGGTCGTATAATCAAACGCGGGTCAACCGTCTACAGGTCCTTGGGTCTGCCAAAGCGGCCAGAATCCAAGCGTCGGACCAGCCATTGGTAGCGTCCATTTCGGCTGCATAGACCCGTCCCCCTCCCGCGATGTCGCGACCCACTATTGAGACCCTGTAGCGATCCCCGGCGATCTTCCTCCTAGGCGGTCCCTTTTAGCTGCTTAAAGGTCGTATTTCTTCCGGTGCAGACCTTATTCTTCTAAAGCTCAATTTCCATGCCCTTATCTCCATGCTCTCCCAGCTTCCAAACCCTGTTCCTCCGCGTCACCACTGCCGCCTCTTGCCGCCTCTACACTAATGACACACCACTGGTCCGCGAGTGGCATAGGATTGGATCACTCTTCTGAATCAGCAACCGAACCCACGCAAACACGGAACCCCTACAATTCGAGATGATGGAAACACTGTGTCACAGACTCTCGACATGGAAATGGCCGTAGCAATTCCCATATAAGCTGAACCCATCTTAGGTGCACGCCTTGCGCTGACATGCGAAAGCTTCGCGCCCACCAGCACACAGAAGATGGGTGGATTGCGATAAAGCCGATATTCCTGAAGCTTTAGTTGAGACACAAGTGGGTCCTGTGGGAGGTCACTAAAATGATTGCTTGTCATCATGGGTTTGTAGTGACATAAGATATTATTTACTCTGACCTTCTTTTCCAGCTTGGGTATCTTTAGATATCATTCCACTCATCATCATGTAGCGAGCGGCATTGGGAGCGTTCAATTTGAAAACAGCACTACAGCAAAAAAGTGGACAACAAATCTCGACAAATGAGTATTCACAACAGGCCTCAAAAGATCGGCTTATCAAAAGATGACACATTGAAGACCCTAAAGTGATGTCAACAAGCTTTGGTCTCATGCGGCGCAGTTCGCGAGACAATATTCTCGAGACTCTGCTCTCGAGGAAGAGAAATCTTTTCAGACTACTGAAGACGACTCGTATAATATGCGAAAAGGGTGTCTTCGCAAGAAGATGACTCGAATTTCCAGTCATTTGCCTTAGGTCGATATCAATTCACTGACTTCTAGAAGCAAGCCGATTTTCTTGAAGATGGTACATTTGAGCTCTTTTCTAAAACACTTCGCTTGAACCCGCATCTCAGCCGCCAGCTGCAAGCACAAGTGCAAGTAGCAGCACCCTAGATAGCCTTAAGCAGGCGGGAGATTTTAAAATCTTAGTCAAGTGTTCTCAAGTCAAAGTCCCTCTATGATGCTCGGGCTCAGTTCACCGGAAGAGTTCGAAATGCTTTACTGAAACGATGCTGGACAAACGATGTTCGTCTGCAAGGCTTGTGAGGGGTCCCGGGCGAGAAGTTTGGCTACGAAGGCCCCCCTGTGCCTGGATCCAGCTGTGCGACTGCCTGTCACCCCGTGCTGATCGTAACCGCCAGGCTGGCGACTAATCAAGACCCGCAGCCAGCTCAATGCACATCTTTACGCTGCAATTGTGAGTCAGCAAAGCCATTATCGGCAGAGTACGGCTCCAGGCCTGCTCCGACGCCTGGGAGGAAGCTACTAGCGTTCGCGTGCCGTCACCTCATGGATGATAATGTTGAAACGGCTTCAATCGCCTGTCGAGCGTAGATCATCGGAGGTGTGGCGCAAGGTTTTGGGCGTCCCAAAAGACAATAAACCCCGTAATTAGCCATAGAGATCGGCTGCTAAATTAAAAGGCAGGCACAATTTCCCCATTAATTCTGTATTTTGGCTCGCCAAAGTACACATTAACCAACTGTCAACTGCCCGACCCGCGGGTGCATACGATGATCTGATTGCTCACCGGTCACTGGCTTGGGCCCACCTGCAGCCACAAGGATGGTTGACCACAAGGCTGTCTCCCGCGCTTCGAGAATTGAGTCTTTTGGCGAGCCAAAAGCCACAAACTCGTGACGGCTCATTAGATCTCCGAGCTTGACCCTGAATATGACCAGACGGCTGAGGGACTGTTGAGAGATTTATATTTTCGTCTTCCACGTATCTGCTGCTGAACAAGTTATCGTTTTAATTTCTGATATTCTCTCATAGCTGATTCCCCGACATTGACAAAGCTCTAGGCGTTCGTGGTGTCAGGCTAAAGCGTCTCTTATTTGGTGCTTAAAAATAAACAGTTCGAGCCTCATATCAGGACTAGAAGGTGCGTGGTCTAGAGGTTTTGTTGACGGTATGTCTGCATCAGGTACAGGCCGCGATGGCAAGAAAACTCCCGGGAGCAAGAGAAGCCGTCCCGCCAGCCGCCATTCTAAGAGCGACTGGGACGCAGTCAAGGACAAATTCTATGAACTCTACATGCAACGCAATATGCCCCTATCTGCCGCTGCTAAGATCATCGCTCGTGATCATGGATTTACCGCAACGTAAGACGACTTCTCATTGCTTGGCACTCACTTTCAAGATGTGTCATCCCAGCTCACCAATCTCCTGTTATACAGCGAACGACAGTGGAAACGCGCCATCCAGGATTGGGGTTGGGGGAAGTACACAGTGTATGATCGTGGCGGCAACATGATCGAACTAGAGGCCGCACTGCAAATGGCTGGTTTGTCGAAAGAAGACGTGATTCAGGATCCTCAAGCCATGTTAAGAGGTTTGGGGCCTGATTGGAGCAAACATAGCTGGCCATTTGCGGAGCAAGAGAAGACCTCTCGAAATTATCGAAGACGACTCATTAGAGCTGCGAAGAAATCAACGGAGCTACAGGGTAAGGAGAATGGTACGTATTTTCCGGCTTCTGTTGCGGGGGCTAACAGTGAGCAGCGCCGCGGAGTTGTCCCCAAGAAGGCGCTGCTGAACCCCGTCCAAAAGCTTCACGGGATCCTTTGCAAGAGCCATCGAATAGACCGAGAATTGATGCCGACAGCCCTCATAGTTCTGCACAAGTGAGCGGTCCTCAGCCTTTCTCTGATTCTCCAGGATTGGTCCGTGCTGGCCCCAGTGAGACACTTCGAGAACTGATAAGAAACCCGAATCCTTTTATTGACCTCTGGGATTAAAGTATCAGCTTACAGGGTGCGGGAACAACTTTTGGGATATACTGCGCACATAATGTGGCAAATTAGGGCCGCAAGAGGAGCAGAATGACTCAGCCTTTCAATTTACTCGTGAATTCCACCTCGATCTGGTGTCTTACCATCACAGGATGCTCGATGCCTCCAAGATGGCTCGAGAGAAGGTTGTTAGTATCAAACCCGCTGTAGATGCCATAGACGCAGTGTTATCGCGAGAAGACTGAGCCTTTTCACTGGGGTGATTTTCTCATAGAGAAATAGCTTGCTTTCCCGTAGCCCGCTCACGGGTTCTCCAATCAGCCCAAGCTTCATGCGTTGGGTGCCTTTATCCTCCTATTCAACTAGGCGTTGGCCGACTAAGCGCCCCTCTTAAGACATATGATGGTAGAACATTTGGCGTTCCGCGAATATCTATCAACAAAATTGCGAAAGGAAAATACCGAGATTTTCGACCATGGCCACTGTATGTTGCGTACCTTCGTAATGCTCTGATCGAAAATGCGAGTCCTTGCTTCCGCATCCAACGCTTTCAACCACGCCGTGTTTCTGACAAAATCTTCAACATCTCTTGTCAGGCTCGTTGTTCACCCTCCACGGGACACTCTTAGTACACTGAAGCAAGTCTCACAAGGGGAAGCAGTAGGCCGAAGCATTCAAGCTAGGATATGGAACCGTGAAATTTTACGTTCCACTAGTTAATTCGCTGATCACACCTGTCGCAGGTTAATCGGAAACACAAGCAAATCTGCAGAGAGCCGAGTAAAGATCTCCTCAAAGACGAGATTTTCCTGGCACGACCTCAACAACTTTTCCATATTGTTTTACGCAGATTGAAAATACATTTGGCAATGATACTCTTACAGCGCCATATGTCGTGCTCGGTACTTTTGTTTTTCTATGAGGTCATTTTCATAGACTTATCCGAACCATAGGCTAACTACGCCCAGATACCTTTCTCAATGTGATCTGGCGCGTTTCCACAATACGTAAGCGGGCGGGCGGAGCCAATAACAAAGTTCAAAGTAAGCAAATATAAATGAGATACAAACCTCAGCGGCAGTGAGAAAGGCAATCTTCATCACGGAGATTATTGGCGCCCGTGCTCCGATTCACCCAATTCGTAAGCAGACACGCATCAGAACCTTCGACGGTTATTACAACAAAGCTTTACCCAGATAAAACTCATTAGGGACAAACGCGTTCGCATAATTGTTCTACGCTTATGGCCTCGGAAAAGAAGGATCTTAAGGGTCTCACAGAGACTCTAGAGGAAGGCGAACCGCCTCCTTCTTACGATGACAGCGCTCCAGGACCGTCAACTCATAACAGAGCGGCTGAAGATTCGAGTCCTACGACGAAGGAGGGTTCCCAGTCTGAAAAATCAGGAGAGCAATCCCGACCAACAGTAAACTCACCCTTCAATTTCCCTTCAGAAGCCGAATGTCCTCCATACTCAGAGTCCAGCGCCATCCGGCGACCCATTGTCATCCCCCAAGTCCGGCCCAATTCCGCTGCACCCTTCCTTCTCGCCTACGCTCCTTCTCTCCTCAGTCGCGGCATCACCGCTGCGACTTGGCTCTCTTTCCTCGACACCATGACCGCCTTCCTAACAGCCGACGTCTCCGACCGCGCACTCAGCCATGCGGCCGACATGGCCAAGCATGTAGGCGCCGTCCCAATGTCCTTTGGCAAAGGCGTAGCCTCACACGCCAAAGCAATCGGCGAGAACATCAAGGACAACGCCAAGCGGGGCAACGCGATCGGCACAGCCATGGGTGTCGTCGGCGGCGCTATCACTCTTCCCCTCGGTACGGCACTGAGCGCCGTTGGCCATGCTGTCAAGCTGCCCTTCGCGACGGTCGGTGCCGTGACACAAAAGCCGCAGACTCCTCGCGAGCGGGCGGCTGCGTATGCGGCGGCCGCGAACAAGGACTGGCTTCATGCTAGAGGCTTGCATGCGCAGCTGGTGAACTCGGTCGAGTTTGGCGAGCTTGTCGGGATTTCAGTGACACAGCTTCTAGAAACGGTGCGAGCGAGCAAGGATCGTAGTGCTGGAGCACAGCTCAGTGCTCTCAGGGATTGCGTCGAAGAGCTTGAGGTTCGGGCACCTGCTACGACTACATTGGAAGTTGGAGCTCAGACACTATGGTTGGTTGTTATCCAAGGCGAGCATGATTTGAAGTGATTCCATAATTGCGAAACGCAGATCTAAACGACAAACCCTACTTTGCAAATACTGCTTGGAGGCATGTCCAGAATGATCTCACGCCGAATGACATTAATGGCCAGTCTCGCCCCCTATTTCCACTTCTTAGACTTCATAGTATCTCCGTACCCAATAACCTATCAGCCTATGCTTGCGGCATCAAAACACCTCGGTATCTCATCTTGCCCTGGTTCAGCGTGTCCATCGCCTCCGCGATACCCTGTTCAGTCATTGGGAACTTGTTGATCATTGGCCTAATATTGTTCCTCGAGGCAAAGTCGAACATCTTGAGAACAACGTTCCTCGGGGCCACAACCGTTCCCTGAATCCGCGTGCCGTTAAGGATCATAGGCATATGCGGGATGTGGAAGTCGCCGTCCGCGACGGTGAGAGGGTATATCGTGGCCCTTGGAGCCAGGATGGGAAGGTAGAGATCCCATTCTGGCATGAAGCTGGTGGTTACGATCAGGTGATCGATTTTCCTGTCGGTCTTGATCTCTTTAGCCCCCTTTGTGGCATAAAACTCCTTCGCTCCCAGCTTTTGCGCTTCCTCCTTCTTCGAGTCGGTGCCACTAAACGCAATGACCTCGCAGCCCATTTTGGCCGCAAACTCGATGGCAAGGTGTCCCAAACCGCCAACACCTATCACGCCAACTGTCTGCTCCGGTTCAACGCCATTCCCATAGATCGCGTTGAACACCGTTGCGCCACCGCAGAGCAGCGGGGCCGCAAGGTCGTCTGGGATATTGTCAGGGACGTGGAAGAGGAACGCTTCGCGCCAGACAGCATGCGTGGCGAAAGAGCCTTGGTCTAGGTCCGCTTCGCCGTAGAACTTGCGGTTGGGGCAGTAGGTGTCTCGCCCTTCGAGACATTCTGAGCACATGCCATCAGAATCGTGGTTGTAGCCCCAGCCAACCCGGTCGCCGCGCTTCAGTTGCTTGGCGAGTGGGCCGACGGCTTCCACAGTGCCGATTCCTTCATGGCCGAGGACCATGTCGGTCGAACGGTAGTGGAGATCTGTACCGCAAAGGCCTGAAGCGGTTATCTTCAGGAATACCTGATCACCCTCGAGGTCGGGTTTAGTGGTCTGAGCCTTTTTGATAGAGCCATCTTTCGAACCCTTGAATACTGTGAACGTAGGCATCTCGAAATTGGCATGAATGGTGAAGACGGAGAAGTTGGACAGCAGGAAATGGAAAGTGTACAAGCAACGGCAAGGGTGCAGGAAGGTCGCAGTGGTAGAGGCTATGCTTTATAGAAACACAGAAACTGCGGGACACAAGAATGATGTATAGTGACTATGTACTTAGAAGGGAAATGGGCAACGCCGTTTGGTTCGGCTAAGCCGTCCATGCAGGCAATCCATGAAAGGTTACTAAGCACTCGTGACAAGGTGACTGTTCAAGGGCAATGCAAGAAACCTTTCTGGGATGGCGGAGGACATCGGGAGCCGTATAGGGCTAATGGTGGGGCTTCGAAGTCTGTCCGGAAGATTTGCAAATACAGAGCCGCAGAACTGCTTCAGAGAACGGGTGATCATTGGTCCGCGCGTATCTGAGACCATTGTCCCCATTGGGGACATGGGAGCCTTGTCGAAGTTGCCTGTCATAGTGATTTAACAGCTGCATGAGCAACCTTGCCCGTCACGGTTGAGTTGAGAAAAGTTTAGTGGCAACGTTTGATTGGGAGGCTCCCGATAAAACTCCGTTTCTAAACACTTGAGTGATAATTCTAATCAGCTATGCGTTTAAAGCAGTCGGCTGGGTTTTCCTTGGCTTTATTATCGGACATCCTCTGCACCGCTGAAACTGACAGCAGATCTACATTTTCCTTGCCGGTGGCGACCTTTCGATTAGTGGATCGGAGATATTGAGGAATCTTGTCCCGTCTACTTAAGCAAATGCATGGACACCTTTCGTAGACACCTTTTGTGCCTTGATCGCAACTGGACCACGTCGAGGTAAAGTGCGTCGTTCAAGGTTTCCATGCCTGCAGCAGAGACCCAGCGTTATCTTCCTGCAGCTCGAGAAGGGCATGATCAACGCAATGCATACGCAACTGTCCGTTCCTCAGCTTTGCCCCCCCCCCCTCCCCCCCTCCCCCGGGGGTCTCTCCCACTCTCTCACTTTCTCTGGTTGTCTCGATGAATATGATAACATCTACAAAGCCTTAAGTTACGCCGACAATGTCACTAGACGGTATATTTCAGATCAGTCTGGCGAGATGGCGTACTCGAGGACAATCACCCTAGCACCCTCTCTGATCCATACATGGCTTTTAGGAAGCGCTGTGTAATCCCTCGGTCGAATCTTCTCAAACCGAATCGAGTTTCCTCCTCTTTCTTTGGCTCCTCAAAGTCCAACAACCATCCGATCAAATTCGTTCCTTTTTTGCTTATGAGATAAGCCTCCATTACTAAATCACAACTACGACCTCTGGCCCTTAAGACACAAATTGCCTTACCTATTTAAGATGCTGCTCACATGATGTATACTCTCTCTCTCCTACCAGTCCTAGTTGTTCTTCCCCCACGCGCATCCACCATTAAGTCCCCCAATACCATTCGTAGTTCTTCGGAAACCTGGAGGAGTATATCATAGAGACATAGGAGCGGAGCGCGTATGCTGTGGTAGATGAGCGCTTCAGGGATTGATTTGAAGAGTGCTCGCTGCGAAAGATAGATGGCGATTGATTAAGCTTGTATCAATACACTTAAAAGATAAAAAGAGTAAGATGAAATGTCTTGACAAAAGAATAGCCCCTATGAAATGAGGTCTTCGTTCTTCTCTGCCCAGGACGTCGGCTTCCACTCATTGGTAACCTTTTGAGATCATTCAGAGCCCAGTCATAAGATCTAGCATCTCGACGTATTGTGTAAAGCCACGAGTTGGCTAATTTTGCGGCGCCGTGGTCGATCCCATTCAAAGAGTTGGAATTTAATGAATATGAGAGCAGTCAAGGTTCCGAGGGCTCAAACCGTTACGACGCGGGAGATGGCCTGCAGGGCTAAGACGACTCGAAATGACCCCCAAAACCTCTTTGAGACGATTGATTCGGTCTCATATTGGAAAACCAGGATAATCGTTGATGGGGTCGAGTGTTGCCCAGTAGAGGGATTCCGGTCAGCCACCAGGATTTTGCAGGCCCAACCACCTCAAATCCAAGAAAAGCATTATGCACACACCAACGACGTTAATCGAACCTCTCTCAATCACATCACACAGTCCCTTGCCTACTTTTCAGACGTTTGCAACCTTTTCAGATTCTTATTCGTGTCGTTCGTTTGCTGTCAACAATCATCTTCGAAGCTGCAACCTGTTCCTGCATCCGCGCGCTGCCTCGGCAATCTTTCCCGCCGCGTCCTCTGCCGCCGATCTCGGCCAACCGCGTCTGGCCGTCCCGAAAAGCTGCGTGTCCAAAGGTCAAAAGGGACTGCGATATCTTGGACAGCGAGCTTTCCTCGTCCCAGCAGCGGCGCGCTGCGTGGGCTGTCAAGAGGGCTATATCAAGTGTTGTCACAGCAGAGAGTCGCTCAATTCACCAAAGGAGAGCAATCAACGCGCACGAGCCCCACTGCACAGCGGCCCGACCGGACTCTGGCTCTTTAGTTAGAGCCGCGACAACGAGGACAATTCACGTTAGGAACAGAGTAGCGGTGGACGTTAGCACGTGCGACAGACAAGAGAGCTACGTTTCGCCGACTTCCAACCCAAGAACTCTTCCAACCACCTTTCCTCAAGTATCCTCCGCCCTCCAGTGCAATGGCTGAAGTCGTCTACCGAGAGCGGCGGCGGCGGTACCACTGGCCAGAAGCGCAACTCAATCTATGGCTGATAATCATTCTCGCAGCGGCAGCAACATGTCTCGGGATATTTGCCTGGTTCATGGCCGTACAGAACCGGATGCATCTCGGGACACCCTGGTGAGCTCTTCTCCCCTCAACTCTCCAAGCCCAGACAAGCAACTGACCTCCCTCTCCAGGCTGTTCCCCTACATGGTCACCATATCCTCCCTCACGCTCTTCTTCTGGCTGATCTTCCTCTTCCTCGCCTCGCGCCGCCTCCTCATCCCCGGCATCATCCTCATCGGCTCCTTCATCCTCTTCGTGCTCTGGCTGACGGGGCTCATCGAAACCTCGATCCAGCTCTACGGCACCTCCGCCAACGTCAACGCCAACTGCAACAACCTGACGCACTACAGCGGCGTCACCGTCGAGACACTCGCATACATCACCCAGATGACCATCTGCAACGTGTGGAAGGCGGCGTTCGCGTTTGAGATTGTGGCGGCCGTGTTTCTGATCTGGATGATGATCATGAGCTGGCAGGTCTATAGGGATGATTTTGATTAGCACAGGGAGCTCGATTGGGAGGGAACATCTTGCATTGGACAGCTACAGAGGCAAATGGCATAGGCGGCGTTCAACCGGGTGGATGTACAGTACATATACGACGGGAGCTGGCCATATGCCGCAGGACCGACAGTAAATACCAACGAACATGCCATAAACTCTCGATACAAGCAGCGGACACGAAGCAGTCTGCTTGTTCTCAGCGGCCAAAATTTCATTGAAACTATCTCAAGGACCTCCCGGAGGACTTTTCTCCAAAAATTATCCCGCTGTCATAGAGATGAACGGACGCCAAGAATCTCCAGAGTGCGCGGACCGTAATTATAAGTCTTTGCGTGCATCCATATCTTGCCACAGCACTAAGCGCAAGAGAAAGAGAAACTCCAGCCAGAACAGAAGCCATGGTATCACAAAGCGGATGTAGAATTTGATATGCCGAAGGACAGCAATCTGAAGGCCAAGCGAGATCAGGATAAAATAGAATCCCACTGGGACTCGTATCAGCAACTGCAGCGCTGGGAGAAAGTCCACCGGCGACCGCCAACCAAGGGTGCCAAGTATGTCCTGGTCATTGAATAGGCTGTGGATGCGTTGCCAATACGGGTGTCCTTGGTCTGAATCAGCATATCTGTTCGGGCCTGGGCTGCTCATTTCGACAGTAGGCGTGCTGACAGGGTTTGGAGTCTGTGAATGGGGACGAATCTGATCACGAACAGCGGCAGCTGGCAATGGTTCGTCATCACGATGGCGGTATCTAAGACCGACTGGGAGCGTAGGGTGTGGTAGTCCATGAGCTCCCACTCTTTGACCAGAATCAGTCCCTCCGATCCCCATCTCCAGATCTGTACTTTCGTTGCCCACACCGGTTGTAGGGATCGCCGGCGGAGGCGAATATGGAGACTGTTGTTCTGGAGAGTGCTGAGAGTCTGACTCGTCGCCATTTCTCGCGTTGGATCTAACGGGACCACGTGGTGTCGGGGTAGCCGCTGGGGTTATATTTACTGTGTTCATTCGATGATGCCTTTGCGCAGTCTTCGTTAGGTTTTAGTAGAACACCAAGTGGTCCGTCATCGCCCAGCACGCTGAATCGGTTCTCGTGTGCGAACATCTTTTACATATAAGCCCAGGCCGGAGGAGGCAGCCAAAATGTAGATTCGGAAGAGCTTGGAAATGAATGCGTCTGTCTGTCTTCTGGGGATTTCGCAGAGTGGTATCGTCACCTAGTCTCTGCACCAGTCCAGGGATATTGGCCGGACGGTTGGGAGAACTAGACTGGACGATGCGCGTCCCTCAATTGGCTTCGTGAGGTCAGCCAAAATGAGGAGTCTGACCGATATACTGGAAGAATATCCAAGAAAATGCAGAAGATGTGGATGGTGATTGACGCTAAAAGATGGCAGGGAAGAGTTGCGGATGAGTGATAAATCTGCAAAAGATGAGTCCAACATGATGAAAGTACATTAAGTTGTCATACACAGAGGGAAAGCGGGTGTTAGGCAAGACTCTTTGCATAAAAGGAAAGTGACATCGGCGGAAAGGAAGGAGCCTTGGAGCAATCAGTTCCTCGAGTAGCTCTGCTCAAGGTTAGAGAAGGGTTCCTGGAGAACATGCTCACGGTAGTAGTATACGGGGTAGAGCTTTTGAGCAGCGGTCTTAGAGCAGTCAATACAGGGAAAGCTCGATATGAGAAATTGCTCAACCAGTGCACCCCGAACCTGATCCTGCAATTGGTTTGGCAAGATATGGTGTTGGGCATTGTCGCCGCGTTTCTGAAGGAACCATGATCGCTGAAAAGATATTGACCTTGTCGAACTTCGTTGTTTCAATGTTTGTTTCTACAGTAAACCCTCGATATAAGCAATCGATTGTCAGTATGATTTCGAAGCCCAACTAGGCTCCGAGGAATCGCTCTCGGTTTCAGTGTATATTCATCCTGAAAAACATTAATCTGGAGGTCGTCAAGCTGTTTTCACTAGAATTTAGATCTGTGAGACAAAGGCGCTCTTCTCGGATGCTATTGCTTATATCGAGAGTTTACTGTAGTGCTCGCCGTACAGACCTCGATATCAAAGCGATATAAGATGGCATTTGTCATCGAATGGTCGCTGTCGTGAATGTCACGATGCACGACGCGAAGGCTAGAAGGTCGAACATGTTTTTATGCACGGCAAGGACAAGCACGCCAATTGATAGGGTCGTGGTGTTTTTCCGAAGTCTTTCCCTTATCGCTGGTCGAGAGGACGAACGGTGTACCAGCTATGCAGCTCTAGCGATGCAACTAAGGTTTGGAGTCGGTTAGTTTTGAGAGCACCGAATCTTGCGGCGACGCGGTGGTTTAGGTGTGAGAGCCGGCTGAGATGTTGATGCTATATCACGGTAGGTAGGAAACTGTGAAAATAGCTTTCTCCAGACATCGTGTTCATCACTTGAAGTACAGCTCTTGCTTGGAGCCGGCGCATGACACAGAGTCAACGGCTGATGGTGTATTTCCAGCCCCCTGAGGACCTGAGCAGCCCGTTGCAGTCTTTCCGCGCGCCGCGTCTTCGGAGCTCCGGACCAAACTTTATCCGGGCGGACGCTAGCGACGCGGTTTCCTGGAAAGGCTATTCACACCTCCTGGATCGCGCCTTCCTGGCAGAACTGTTACTATCACCATCGTCGCGCCGACAATGGGCCGATGTCGGAATCGGGTGGCGAGGCTCACGAGCGGCTATCGAGTCTCGTTCGTCCCGGTGTCCTTGGTGTGTTGAACATTGTTCCCTGGCAGGGTAGAGATCGGCTGGCGGTAAACTTTGGCACCAGGGGCGGCTGCTTGGCTCTCTGCCATCAGGTCAGTGAATCTTAAACATGAAAACAAGGAAGTGAAAGCGTGAATCGCTGCATCCGGGCTCAGATCAATGGTTCTCCTCGGGCGTGTGACGGTGAGCGTGGCACAGGCTGTAGTTGTGCTGCAGCATCCCGTCGCCTAATCTCCGCTCCGCGCTGCTGTACGCCGTCTAGGATGCAGGTACTGGCAGCGACCAGCGGCGCCTGCCAATGGAAGCGCTGCTGCTCCTGTCCCCAATGCCCGGTCTGGATCTCGGTGCACATCGTCCCAAGCTTCAACTCTCGACCTACGCAGACCTCATCCCATGGTGCATTCAATGGCAGCATTTGGATATCCGGATTGATGTGGCCCTTTCATTCTTTTCTCTGCCGCGAATTGCTCCCTCATAGCATACCCCCTAATCGCCCGGGAGGCCTCGTTCGCTGCTCACCATCCAGGCCCAACACCGCAAACACACCCGTTTCCCGAACACGTCCTTCGCATTCACTTGCCCCCTCCCCGAGCGGCTTAGCGTGGTCGGCTCACCACTGCCGGCTGCCTACAAATATCTCCTCTCCCACCCTCCACCACTTTCACCTTTTCTTCCCCCTTCGACCAACATCGACACGTTTGCAAATTTATCCACACAAGCGTTCGTTCCCACCCTCTTGGAGACTCAACAATTCTGCATCATCTACAATCATCTGCTACCACCATGATCAAGATGGTTCCCATCTTTCAACTCCTCGTTCTGGCTGTCGCCATGGTCGCTCAACTTGGCATGGGTGGGCCTCACCAAAACAAACACGCGTGGTACTCAAACACTGACACAACCCGTAGGATATTCGGTCGCTGGAAAAGAAATCGTCGCTCGAGAAGCAGCTGATAGCAGTAAGGCCGACAGGGCTCATTTTCATATCTTTTCTGGACACTGACTTCGATTTTCCATAGTGCCTCGTGGTCTGATGGATGAGCTGGCCAATCGAATCAAAGCTTTGGGTCGTCGCGGTAAGTGTTTCACCCCTACCGGGGATCTTGCGGTTGATTCCAAGCTGACTGAAATTCCAATGCAGAGGGTGATAAAACTGTGACCGTTACTGTCAGCCAGTGCACGCCGCCACCCACTACTGTCACCGAGACCAAAACACCTCCGCCACCTCCATCCTCTGGTACCGAATCAATCCCCACTTACAGTGGACCTAGTGGCCCCACAACAACTTCTACACCAGCGACTCCGCCTCCTGTACCACCGACTGCCAGCTCTTCAACTGGAACGCCGGCACCACCAGGGACTACATCACTTCCTCCTGGCTCATCCCCTCCTGCTAGCTCTCCTCCTGCAAGCTCTCCGCCTCCAGCCTCGCCTCCCCCTGGCTCCTCGGGATCTTTGCCCCCAGGCTCCTCTACGCCAACACCTTCAACCACCACCCCCGTCGGCTCTTCGTCTTCGATTGTCTCTTCGAGCTCAGGGTCCCATTCGACCTCCGTCCCGCCGCCCACTGGATCATCCGCCACTCCACCGTCCACCTCGGCGCCTCCATCCCCCACCCCGACCACTGGTGCTGCTATCGCTCGTCACGCTTCATATTCCGCCCTAGCATTGGGTATTTCTCTCGCACTCGCCATGATGTAGACTGCATATACCGCCGTATACGCCTTTCCCAACGCCACAAAATGGCTCAACCGACCACAGGGCATTGCGGCGACTTAGTGGCTAGCATGTTATTACGGGCGCCACACTTGGCTGGATACTTCTGAGCAGGATATTCGGCATGTTTCCTTCACCAGCATGATGTTTCTAATAGCTCTTCGGCCAGCCTTTGTACCGGATGGTATTCATTACGGACAAAAAGTACATGTGCCATACAGATGGAGCAGTAATCGATAGTCGATTTGAATTCATGATTTGTACAACAGCGTCCATTTGACCTCATGCCTGTGTGACGTGATTTGTATTTCCTACTGCCGGTAATGTCTGCCATCGCTCATCTCTAGCCACGCTGTCAACCGCCTGTGGATCGATTCTCCGCAGCCACGAAACTGTAGTCCTCCAAGCCTGCCTCTCAATAAAACCATGACCAGCGCTTTGCAAGATCTTGATTTTTCGGTTACAAATTCAGCGCAGCCTCTGAACATTCCTCGAGCCCCACACTGCCCTGCCAAATTGCGTGCTTTGCTTTACCATGCCACAGCCCTCTGTACCTAATTCTCGTTGCCATCGTAGGTACCTGCCTGCCATCGCAGGGATTCTGTCAGGACGCGCAACTTCCATGCACGCGTCAAGTGAGTGCCTTTGTCGCTTTTCGCTGACGTCTGTCTCTGCGCGCACTATGCGAGGCGGTTTTTTTCGTCCCCGATGTTAGGTGGCTTTGAAGGATGCGGCGCTTTGAGAGGCGCGTTCGCGGCTGGGCTGCCTCTTGTAGTGTCTTTCGCGATGACCAAGATTGGATAGCACGAGTGGGATTTGTGGACGCTTGATGCTGGGTGGTTGACTGGCAGTTGCAAAGGTCGTCTACCAGGGTATAAGGTAGCTAGGTGAGCACGGGATGATGACATATAGAAGCAACGATGCATTGCACACACGAGAGGCTGCTCGGCAGTCTCAAGATGGAAAGTTTCAACAGATGTATTCAGACAAATGGGCTACTCTGAACATGCATTCTGAATTTGCCCTCAACGCCGCGCTTGATGGATGTGATGCTTGCCTGCCTCGCTGCACCATAGAACCGCGCCTCTGAATGCTACAACGGATCGCATCACCACATGCACACAAATCTCTTTCTCCCCAGCCTCATGTCAGGGGAGTGCCATTAATGTCATCGATCAGGCTCGCTGCTATCCTTCTTCGAGCAGACCTTGCACCCCCCGGCGCTCGATATGCTCTCTTTCAACAACCGCGCATTCGTGACCTTCTGGCTCACGCTGCGTGAAGGCACCATCGACCTGGCCACAAAATCTTCATCTTCGTCATCGTCTCGCAGCATCGATGGCGGAGATTCTAAGAGATGCGATAGATGGTAGATGTGTCCACATGCAAAGCCGACAAGGACCTCCGGTTCGTTTTCGGTGAAGGCTTCGCGGCAACCAGCGCAGTGGTGTGAGTCCACTTTACCATGTGTCATAGCGCTGCTGTCCTTATGGACGCTTTCCGCTCCCTCAAGCTCGGCAACGTTGGATTTCTTTGAGTCATCGTGCTTTGATGGGGGAAGGAGATCGAATTTGATACCGCGCCGCTGGCCCTGCCGGAGTTTCTCCATGCCCACGGCTACCTCTCCCTGTAGAACCTTGGCGACACCAGTACTTATACTATCTTGAAGGTCGTATTCGCGTATCATCTTCTGAAGCCCGTCACGGAGCCCCTCGATCTCTAACCCGCTTGGTATCCGCTTGACGAGGGTAATTGGGTCGATCGCTGTGCCAACCTCGGCGAGAAGACCTTCGATGAAGCGCGGGCGTGACATCGAGTACTCGAGCAGATCGTCCCACAAGTCAGGATCGTCCTGCTCCTTGGCAAAAGAAATGGCGCGAGAAACGTCATTGAGCTCGCCAATGATGAGAAAGAGCGCTTTCTTCATCTCGCCGGTCTTCGAGAGGAGGAACACGAGTTCCGAAGTATAGTGTCGCCGTTCACAGACTTTGACTGCCGAGTCGAATCGATACGCCGACGAGGACTGGAGGAACTCCATCAATGTTGAACGGTCATATTCGGCAAAAAGCTCCACAGCAAGGTCCGCAAACTGTTCGACGAGTGCTTTTCCTTCGTCTTGGGCAAGAGCACGGACGTTAGAGCGGCCTATCTGTGTCGCCACACCCGCTTGCATTCCGTCTCCGCGCCACAGGCTTCTCAGGTAGAAGAAAAGAAATAACCTGTGGTTGGAGTCTTCAAGCTGTGTCACAACTACTTCTGGAGGCACATTGCCATTGCGTGCTGCCTCGATGAGAAGTTTGATGGGTTCCGAAGAAGCTTCTTCAAGCTCATTCATGTCGGCTGACTTCAGCTGCTCCTTCGAAATTCGCAGAAGTATCAATCCTGGTATATCGTCGGAGACCTCATCCAAGAGGTGATGCTCGCGCAGCATGCTCAAAGCTGTCTCGGCATCCTGGACGCGCATGTAGCATCGCAATGCTTCGTCGTATCGGCCTCCAGCTAGGAAGAGCTTAGCAAGATACTCCGTCAAAAGTCGCCACTCCCGAGAGCCATCTTCGACATCCTTGGACTTAAGCTTATCCTCAATGGCAGTCGTTATACTTCCGACATCGAAGAGGTCCGATGGCCACTGGTCAAGGAGCTCCGTGCATTTCTCGATGTCCGAAACAATGTAATGGCCAAGGGAAACTTCGTATATTAGTGATGGTAACGGTGGAGTGATCTGAAAGGTGGGCATATGCGGCGTTATCTCATCGAACTTGTTGTTTCGAATGAAGACCCAAGCCCAGTGCTCCCATCGCGACGAGGTTTGAAGCACTTTAGCGGCAACGTCTCCGGCCGTCGTCCAGTTTCCGGAGGAGACGGCCTGCTGCAGCCAAAGCTCTCCAATACGTCTTTTCTCTTTCTCAGCTGCCGAGTGGAAGTTTCTGGACTTTGAAGCGCTACTTGTGGAAGTGCTGTCTGCGAAAAAGTCCACGAGGCTGGTATTTGCTCTTGGTAGACCGTGAGCAACGGACTCGGCTTTTGAAGGAGTCTTGGGAGATGATGTTCCTGATGGGTCGGAAGCCGTGGCGATGGCTTCTGGATGCTCGTCTAAGAGCACCCACGCCTGCTCATATTGACCCATGGCGTTAAGCCATGCCAGTCGGTCTGCAAGGTCTCTTTTGACGGCAACGATGCAATCGTACGGGCTTAACACAAAGATCTTCATTCCTTGGGCACCTCCCATGTTTGAAGATTCTTTCTGTTGAGGATGGCTAGAGTAGGATCCAGAAGGAGCCTTACTGCTAGCCTTTTCCTCTACATTACTGCCGCTTCGCACACTGGCTCCGGAGCTGAACATCCTTGCAGGATACAGCGAAGCATCCCAAAGACCGGTACCGATGGCTTCTAGCGTGCTCTTCTGCGTTGTCGTAATATTGGCCTTCATCGGAGGTAGAACTCCAAGGTGGTAATCCGACGCAGAGAGACCTTCGTATCGGCTTACGGTTAGCATATCAGTGCTAACCTCTTCCTGAGTATCAATCGCTATGAGTCGTAATTCGGGTTCCAGTGCGTTTTTTTTGTGCTGTCGCCCTTTCTTACTTGGCGTATCCGCCAGTTCTTTTTTCTTAGGTGTTTCTTGCGATTCATTGTATGCCAGTACAACAAGCAAATTGGGGGTATAAAGCGAAATTCCAGATATAATACAATCGGTTCGTAATCTGAGTTCATAATCAGAAATTAGACGGAAAAGAATGGGGGCATTTACTGGCCTCGTTACTACTTCCACTCGTCCAATCGACCTCTCGCCAACATTTTTACCAGTACCTGCACCTCCTGGCTGCACACGTATTAGCCATATCGTCCCGCCCCATCCCACGATGGCTTCTTCAGCCTTGCTCTTCCTAGAGCTCTTCTTTGAGGTTGATTGAGCGTCGCCATTAGCCTCCGTCGAGAGAGCGCTTTTCAAGGCGACGTCATCGTCCGATTCAATCTTATCTCGATCAACCCATTCGGCACGTGCCTTCCAGACTGCTGCCATCTCTTCCCACCCGGGAGCGGACGGCCGATCAATGTGGTTCATGCGTTTCCATTCAAAATTGGAGTCAGCGCTCTCTAGATAGAGATTGGATCGCATGATCTTTATCCCGTATTCGTTGACCCAGAGCACATATTTTCCAGAGAGTGACCATTTGATGGTACTGATGGCTCCCTCACCACTATGCAAGACCTTGTCGGTACCAGTATTCCCGCCAACACCGATTGCTCCCAGCCAGCCAGAAGCAACGGCCGCAGCAGAACCAACGTTTGCATTTGCGCTTCTTCCAACTTGACCCCCCGTCGTTAAGACAAGGCTTCCAGCCACGCCTCCTGAGAGATAATTACGATTTGACTTGTATTCTGGTGACAACGCCAAGGCCTGAACAGGTCTGCCAAAGTTGCGTAGGAGGACGTCTTTCGGGTCCACGAGCGACTGTATACATACATTTCCATCAATGGAAGAGGTTCCAATGTAGATTTGGTTCGACGGTATTGGGGGGACAAGAGTCTGCTTTTGGCTCTGGTTTGGACCTGATGATTTCTGGACCTCGGTAGCTGATTTCTCAGACGCCAGAACCGTGAGGTGTTGGGGGGTCTCCGTTCGGGGTACGGGTAATGGAGGTGGAAATGGCGAGATCGAGACAGATGAGACGCTTGCCGTATGCGCGTTATAGACTCGAAGGAACTTGCAAGACGGTAACGAGACAACATGCTGCACTGCTTAGCGTCTCACTCCTGGATGTCGTGAATTCCAACGTACAATATTACCATTATGTGTACCAACCACCTATACTTTCTTTAGCAAGAGAAAATTGCGTAGCGATTGCTCGTGACTGGGATATACCATTTTGTCCCCACCAACAAGGAAAGAGCTCGAGGCGTCCCCGTTCCGATACAGCGAGGAGAGGTTTTTAGTCAAAGTGGCATATTTCAGACGCGGTTCTTCATCTTCTTCTTCCTCGTCCTCTTCGGTCTCTTCTCCTTCGGCCGGTGGACGTTCAGCTCCATTCTGCTGAGTTGGTGTCTTTTCTTGGTCGTCATCATCTGGCTCCGAAGAGCTCGCCTCGGTGGCCATGGGCGTTTGGCCAAAATGTCACCGGAGACGACCGCATTTCAAGAAGCAGAGAGCTGTGACGGATGCCAAGACCGTTGAAGCTCTCCACCACTGAAGCTCCAAACTTTGTAGATCAGCCTCTGGGTCTTCTACAGCGGCAACATCCACTCTGCCTGGTACCGATTTCGCCAATTGGCCTTTTAATCGCCTTCTAGAATGATGCCATCCACCTTGCGACCGCTGACGCTCCTTTCCGATAGGTACATTTGCTACGCTTGCCGAAAGTCTCTACACCTCTCTCAGCCCACCCACCGCCCGCTGCACGCCTCCTCTGCGCTCTTCTTGCCCCGGAAACGGGATTTCTTCTCGTCAAATTCTGCGCTTCAGCAGCATGAGCCTGAAGGCTCGCAGACAAAACAGCCACAAATTGAAACAAAATCAAGAGAGAGGCGAAAAATTACCAGATCTCCAGCCGCAAAGACCTCTTTAAAACGCGTCGCTTTCGAGGCAGAAAGATCACGCGACCTAGATCGCAGCACGTTAAAGACCACAGACAATGAACCAGAGCCAAAGTTGGTAACGGCGTACGCAGTCGCGGAGCAATTTGACCTGTCAAAAGTCAATGAGATACTACGATCTGCAGGATACGAGCCCGATCCTCTGCAAACAAACTTGTATCCACAAGTCACTCATATTCAGGTCCCAGTGAGCTCAATCTTCCGGGTATCCAACCCATCAGCGAAAGGTCTACAGCCGGAAGAAATTGGAGACATATTTATCTTCCCTTCTGGTACTGTAGTTACATGGGCACTTCCTGAAGGCTTTACTTCTGATTTCGCAACGCGAAGGCTCATACCAGCCGCTACCAATCCTCACGTAAACGACCTTGAGATTGAAAATCTTGACTTTGTTGAAGACTCCGCACGAGACCATAGCAGCATCAAAGGGGATACTATTATCGTTGGTACGAAGTCAACTTCCTCTTCCCAGCCCATGCCGGGTCAACCAGAAACACTCAACACGGTTCTGACCAAAATTGCCTTCTCGTCTGGCTTTGCGCGGAGCACTAAGCTTGCGGTCCTCGAAACTATGTTGTCTGATTACATTGACTCTACACGCAATATTCCAACACTTCTTTCTCGTGGTTCTCGACTCCCTTTCACTCGGTCATTCATTCTGCGAAAGACCGGGCAACTTTTGTCTTTTCGCGCGCAACTGAACTTGTACTCCGAGTTGACGGACTCATTGCCAGACCTCTTCTGGGACAGTCGGCATGAATTGAATCTTGAAGGTTATTACGACCAAGTAGGGAAGGCGCTGGATGTGAACATCAGAATACGCACCCTAAATGAGAAGATGGACTACGCTCAGGAGATTGCCAGCGTTTTGAGAGAAAGGTTAAGCGAAAAGCATGGCCTTGTGCTCGAATGGACAATCATTACGCTCATCGCCGTCGAGGTTGGGTTTGAGATATTACGACTATTAAGGGAAAGAAAGTCAGAGTCTTCGGAGCAGAAGGGTGAACGCAAGAGTGGCGTTGGGCTCGCGTCCTGATGGCCAAGGGCGAATCTGGCTAATTTTTTTCGTTATCTTCGGCCGCTAACCCTTATTCCCCAGCCCCTACGGCCTATATATTGAAAATTTCGGCTTCTCACTATTATGTTTAATACCTTTCCGGTCACGATGTTTTCACGTGCCTCAACTCGAAGAGAGGCTGACGTTAATTTCACAAGAATAGAAGTCGAGCAACACATACGGGTTTTATTCCCAATGTGGACGTCTGTACCTTGAAATGGACCACATGATGTTGCTCTATAAATGGACTGAGCGCCACCCAATGGACAAAGGAATGACCGAAAAGCATGGTACTTCTTCGAATTTTGGATTTGATCCTCCTTACTCGACAGACTCGGATAAGCCCACGGGGAAAGCAGGATGCTTCGGTCTCTCTTTGCAGACTTTGACGGCGACAATAAGATATATCTGCGTAGCTCAAAACTGCCTTTGATATCGCCGCTCGGAATCTGCCATTTGCTACAGCGATCTCTGCTAGGCTGTGCAGAAATCAGGATAGCTCTATGTTGGCCGTTCCGTAACTCCAACTTGTGATACATCACTATTCAAGATACTTGTGAGATTCTTTTCTGCTGGTTCCTCAAGCAAGACTAAAAGAATTCTTGCATCGTAAATACTGACACGCTCTCATGTGGCAAGCTCACAGGACTCAATAAGAAAACTTGATAGACATCCCACTCTTGCAATCATTTGAGTCTACTCTTTGATCTATGGATTAGACGCCGGCCAAGATTCTTTCATGCCCAAATCTGTTTCATGAAAACCCGCTCACAGCATTGTACAGTATTATTACAATTCGTCCTTCTTCCTCAACTCCTGCTCTTGTATCTCTCCACTGCCAACGCCAACCCCTTCCATCTCCCTGTCATCTGTGATATCTTTCCGTATTTTCCTGGCTAGATCTGCGATCTCTGCATCGTACTCGTTCCACTCTGGAACCTGCCTTCGGGCCCGCTCCAGCTTCGGCTCTTTTGTTTGTGGATTGTTACAAAGATCGATCGTGCGCGCTTCCTTCAGAGTCTCATCGCTACACCATGTCTCGCACCATAGCCATTCCTGGCTCAGACTGTGGATTGGGAGCTGATGCTGCATATGATTTGGAAGATCTTGATCGAGATTTGACAAGCTTGCCGGATCGGCTGATAGAGCCTGATACTGGCCACGAAGCCGGTCACCCGCCGCAAGCTCACGGAAGCGGCGAAGATCTACAACGTACAGTGCGGAGATGTGATATGGTTTGCCTTGAAGATAATTGGCCCAGTATCCAGTTTTCCAAAAGCGGAACCCTTCCATCTCTGTCCGCGAGTCACACATCGGCGTGAAGCCGTACGGCGCTCCCCGGAGGTTGACTCTGTTCAGATTCATCATGTCTGTCCTGACAATTTGATCGGCGTCGACAAAGATGACTTTATCCAGGTCCAGGGGGAAGAGAACGTCGAGGAAGAGGATCTTATAACCCCAGATCTCCCGCTGCTTCTCCTTTTGCCCTCGTAACCAGTGAGGCCACTTGTAGGTCACCATTTCGTAATCGAAGTTGAAATGTGTAGCAAGATGTGGCAGAAAAGATTTGAATGACGGTGACAGAAATTGTTCTATGAACCAAAACTTCACAGAGTGCGTTGTGTGGCGTAATACAGACAAGATCATGATATTGAGCATGCGCTCGTAGAGGTGTCCAGAGGCAACGGAAAAGATGTTTATGTCTGCCTGCTTAGAGGACTGTCTGAGCCCGAGTGCGTTCGATGCCAATGATGCACCGCGTGAGAGGTAATCCATGGCGGATCCAGCCTTTGGACCAAAAGCAAGGACATCGTCTTCTTCCATGCCTGCCTTGCGAGAAAGACGAGGGTATATTGTTTTGCCTTGGAAGGAGAAAAGCGCGATAGACGTTGAAACATCATTTGGCTGAGGAGACCATCCGGTAGAGCCCAAGGAGTCTATGTTGAAGATCTTGGATGAGGGACCAGATTTCAACGAAATGGTCCAGTACCCGGGATTAGCTTTGAATTGGAAGTAGCCCAAATTCGCCATGATAAGGGTATCGGCGTGATGCGGGAAAGTTTCTGTTCCAAGAAGTAACTGTACTCCACGAGGCGGTGAACCAGTCGTCGTATCTCGTGAATGGCCCTCAATGAGTATGTGCTCTAACTCGTACACTGCATCTATGTTTTTGCCCGGCGAAATTGAGCTCAATCTGATATTGTCAAGGTCATGAACTGAAGTCATTGGAGCGACCAGCCAAGATGGAGGGACAATCATTCCAAGATTTAACAAGGCATCTGGCGGGATTTTCGTAAATGTAGCCCGAGGTTGGATCTGTTTTCCCTCCACATCGAACGAAGGCGACGACTCAAGAGCTTGACGATAGAATCTCTTGATAGGCAATTCCTTCAGTCGTTCCCTAGGGTTCAAAAATAGTTGTAAATTGACCCCTTCCAATTCTGATAAGACTTTAAGAGTTGGCAGCCAAACTTGAGCTATTTCAGATGTTGGGTCGATCGCTGCAACGACTCTGATGGTAGGATCGTCCGTTGTTGAGCTGTGAATAGCAGAATATGTGTCATTCCATGAATTGAACTTGTCCATGCGAATCAGAGGTGGTGATTCATAAATGCCTTCAGGGACATCGGAAATGAATGCACGGGCTACAAGACTGGAAATCCTGGCCCAATCGATTGTGCTCGAAAAGCTGTTAGACAACCCTAAATCGTGGACAGCTGATGCTAGAGGAGCTAGGCGCTGGGAGTGCTCAAATTTCAGAAGCTGATCGAAATCTTCTTCCGTCCAATTAAATCCCGAAACGCCTCGAACAACTCTGCCGTTGAGAATTAAGGCGCCCCTTTCCGATTCGAGGTTCAGTTCATCTATCATAGGTTGGCATGTAGTCTGGAATGCATCTCTTTCGCTATCAGATGGCGAAGACGGGGTTTGGTTCGGATTATACTTGAGCTCCATCGCCGAGATCTGAGAAACAAATTGTAGATCCGAGACGCTTTCTTGAGGGTGGTGTAGAAAATGCAATTCGATTTCAGGATGCGATCCTCTGAAAAGATCCGCAGCTGCTAACAACTTCAAACCTTCCTCTGTGCTAAAGTCTGCAATGACCATGAGATACGCTTGGTCTAGGATGGGCTTGTCACCGCTCGCAGGCACTCCCGGTAACTGACGTTGAACCACGGAGCATTCAGCAAGAAATCTGCCAAAATCAAGGATCTCGACGTTCTTTGGGTCTTCTGGGCAGATCAAAGCGTTCCTTCGTGCTGTGCTCTGGAAAAGGAAGAAGTCCGGTAGCCACATATGTTCCTCGAAAGTGCCTTCAACGATCCCACGCTGGATTTGCCTTAGATCCATCGTGACTCGGTTGCTCATAACTTCCAGCCAGCTCTCGTCTCTGGGTACAGCTATGCCGTTGACAAACAAAGTTTTGGTTCTGCCATTGGCTGATAATCTAGTCAGATACGCTAAAGAGCGTTCAACCCGGGTATTAAAATCATGGGACTCCAGGATCGCATCGTACGCTAATGGGGACTGATCTTTTCGCAATGAGCGGTCTTCGATCGCTTTGGAGAAACCTACATCCGGGTTGGTTGGAAATCGCTTAGAAGAAACACATTCCTCGAAATAGGCAAACAAAGCACCAAGGCCATAAACATCAAGGAGGTGGTATGCAATTTTGGCTTGTTGAACAGCGTCCGATGTGTCAACTGTTGGTACAATGCCAAATCGAGCAGGGATTTTCCGCTTTACAAAGGTTTGTAAAGTGTCCAGGATGATCTTCAAATCCTCCTTGTTGGATAGGTCAACTGGTATCACTATGTTATGGAGATCGCGCCGAACTGATGGCAACTGGCCTGGGAAAGTCCGCTGAAGATAGCTGCTTAGGTCAGCTGGCCACGATGTATAGCGTTTGTCCTTCTCTAAATCGTTCAACCACATTATGACATGGCCCCCCTCTATGCTATCTCGATAATCATAGCGTAGCGGTTCGTTATCGACTTGTGCTTGCGCAATTTCGGGGTGAGAGAGCAGTTTGATGGCTTCTTGACCCGTGAAACCAACACTTTTGAAGCTGTTGATGAGCGCTCTTTCACGTCGCAAGTGCTCGAGCAAGGAAAAAGCATTGAATTGTCGGGCATCAATTTGGACTCCGTTTATCCACACGATGTTGTACCCGGCTGGAAGAAAACTTTCTCGGTTGGCCTCAAATTCCATGAGAAAATTGTGGGATATATTGTAATTCGCAATGCGCGCAGAATACCTTGGAAAGTCCTGCGCTACTTTCACAAGGGTTTCAAAGGGGTCAGGGCTGTCCATAACATAGCTAGAAGCTCTCAAGCCTAACTTTGATAGTTCGGACATTGAAAGTGGTCGCAGGTCTCCCATAGTCTCTTCATTATCGGACATGAATTCATCGGATTTTTCATTTTCTAACTGACGATCTGTAGCTTCCCGGTCATCAATGACAATATAGTCTGTTCGTTTGAGTGAGAGCTCCACGCCATATCCATTAAGGAAGAGAGGCCGTGATTGTCCATCAGATATGGAAGGCCGATATCTTAACCTATACGATGTTTTTCCTTCCTTTGCGGTCTTACTGACAGTCTGATGAAATTGGGCAAATAATGGTGAGGTAATGTCAGCGTAGAGGATGGAAGAAGGGTCTGCGAGATCACCGAGTACGCGATCGAAAGGCAATTCCGTCTCGGTACTGATCGAGTTTGTGAGTGGAATCCTGAAAAAGAGAAATATCTTAAGCTTACTTGCCAAAGGGAACGCTTTGCTGAAATCTTTCCAGGGTCGGTGAACAATACTGCTTATCGTCAAAGTGTACCCAGACAGGACACGCTTCGTCTTGACCACTCATCATGGACGGCTCAACAGAGGTGTTGTAGTATTGAAAATGTGCCTCAATCCTGGGTGCTGCGGAGTGTATCGCCAGGGCAAATCGGAAGGAAGACAGTGCCTCCCTATCCCGTATGTGTCCATCTTCCCATAAAGTCTTCAAGAATCTCTCATAGAGTTCTTCCTCTGAAGCCGTGTCGGCAAATGCACCTTCGGAAATGCGATCTAGCAAAGGAAAGTAAGACGTCGAATTTTCCTCAGCGGCAGTCTCTCTGGGGGAAGGTTAGCTCGTACTGGCACTGAATTGATGCACTGACAAAAGCTCCAAAAGGTAGGGACCAGCATTGAAAGACGCTCGTAGAGCAACATTGACAGTCGGCGCCGAAGCGGCGCATTGTCTCAAGGACGCAAAGCCAAGTACAAAGCAAGCAAGAGCTTGCCATGCTCTTGTCCTCAGCATCTAGCCTGATCTTGACGCTCCCCAAAGCAAATCGACTAGCAGGCTCTGAAACGATTTATTGGCGTCATGACCTGAGAAGGATCTGACTCGTCTTCGGACGGCAATATCTCAACTCGAGCATGCGCCGCGGTAGCGTCCTGTCATGTCGAGCCAAATCTCCAATGGAGGCCAGAGTTGCATCATGTTGCGTCCGAGTGAAAAGACACGGTATCCGCCGCGGCCAATGTAGCACTTTCCCGACACCTCCGGAGCCAACACCAAGAACTCCAATTGACGGTCACCGACGTTCTGGACCCTGTCCGTCCTGAGCAACGTGACCTGGAAACCTCCTTGCTTTTTACCTTGTCTTGCGGGTGATAACAAAATAACTAGTTGAGGTCCATTTCAAAGATTTCAGGACGATAGGTGGCTTGCAAGAGCAACCCTGTCATGTGTTACTCTGAAGGGACTCGGATATTGGAACCACCTCGATCTTATGACTTCCTTCGTATCTACCGTTAACGTCTCCTCCGAGGTCGAGCAATACTTCGATTCAAGCACTGGCTGCCGCTTTGCTCTACCGCAGGATCGATGCAGCCTGTCACACCTTTAAGCGACTCCCCTCCACAGCCCCCCTTTGATGGCTTCTTGGGGAGTCGTGTGAGCAAAGGGATGTTTTCTCACACCGACCAAGGCACCAATACCTCTAGGGAGCGCCGACCCTTTTGCGCCTTTCCCTAGGCATTTCTCCTCGCGGAAGCTTAAGCAGAGTCTAAAAATTTCAAAGTTTACGCCCGTACTCTAAGCTGGGCGAAGTCCAAAAGTCCCTATGAAAATGCTGGATCACTACAGAGAAAAAAATCGCAGAAGACTACAACTGTAACGATATTTTCCGACTTATGTGGCCTAAACCCTCTTGGGGAAGATCTGAGCCTCTTTCAGCCGCCAGCAGTAGAGCTGCCCAGGAATCAAAACCTTACCAAAACCGTAGCGTCCTTTTTCTTGGCTGGCGAACGGTATCGACGGTTCTATGAAGCTGGGCTCGTGCGCGCGCAGACTTGCGCTCAGACGTTTGAAAAATACAGCAAGTACAAAGACAGCGATTTGAGCTTGCTCCAATATCAAGTCGCCAGAGGTGACGCCGACAAAGCTATCCAGCGAGACAAGTCTCATCATGCGCTAACTTGGAACAGGATGCAGTTCATCCTAAGAGCTCGCAATGATTCTAGGAAGTTACTGTCTTTCAAGTTTTTCTTCCCGATCATCGGTAGGATTTATCCCCTATTCTTGACCGCTTTTTGCTCGTCGATGACTCCAAATCCATGCAAACTACCTCGACAAGTTTACTTGGACCACGCCATTGTAATGTCGCGCATTCTGACTTATGATGAAGTATCTGATGACAAACTTAATGCTTTTCTGACTCATGCTCTCAAATTCAAAGAATCAGAGCTTATACACGAGTTGGAACTGTTTCCTTCACATCAAAGATTGGGCTTAAAGACTTGGTTAGCAATATATAAGAGTTATAAGATGTTCCGGTCACGCCGAGAGAAGTTCAAACAGATGATAGCCAGCAAATTATACAACCACTACGACCACATTTGTACTGAGGGCAAAATGCTTCTCCGCCAAGGCGGTGCCGATTCCATCTCAGGCGCCGAAGTCATAAGTCTCTGTTTTAAATTGGGTCATGTAGGCCCGCGCGAGGATAGAGCACTTTTCGAACTTGTCCAAGGGCTGCGAAGGGACACAAACCCTATCTATTTTGAACTCGACACGTGTCTCAGTAATATGCAGCGGGTTCGGGAAAAGCTGGATCGTCAGTTGAAATTCTGTGATCAGATGTTCCAAATCCAGATAGAGCATTCCAATGAATTCCAGAAACGCAAACATACTATTGACTTTATGGACGATTGGTAACTTGGACTTCTAGAGAAGCGTAAAGATACTTCCACCTTTCGTTACAGAACGCCGGGCAATCATAGTCAACAAAGCCTCGAGATAGCTTAGATCTCTACTTCGCAATCTATTACGAGCTATGAAGATCTCTTCTTCTGCAACAAATCCCATTATGCTCAATATTCAGCTAGGAACAATTTCTGGGACATCCATGATGAAGCAACGGTTCACTTATTGATCTCTGCTATCCATACCACCATCGTCTCTAAAGCTCTACTTCTAATGGTCACTTTTGTAGACCTTGAAGGCGAGTGTGGATTGTGCCGTGAACTCTTCGTGCTTCGAGATACGCTAAGCCGCCAGTGCATTGAGATCTGGGGGTGTCTCTTATAAGTAATTTGTATATTTTAGGGAGTAAGGTCACCATCGCCGTCAAATCCAATAACGGTGAAGAGCCTTTAGAATACAGTCTGTGAAGAGGCAAGTTCCTCTGCAAAGCATTGCCTTGGTAAAGACTCGGGACACACTTGGAGGGTATGACATGGCTGATGTAGCTATCAACTACGTTCGCGAGTCTGGCGAACTACAGCTGGAAGCACATTAGTTTAATTGTATGTCTTGGCCATCAACACAAACAATGAATTTTGACGAGTGACAACCGTGAAGCCGAAAACTTCTTTAGGTATTTCACAGCCTCGTACCATCTTTAATTACGTACTCCTGCGCACCTGCCGTGCTTTATGAGCTCTTTTTCTCTCTACCGATAGACTTTGAGGGCTCTTCAAGACCGCAATCTATGGTTCGAAATCGGATGAAGAATGGTCCTCGACATGTCCGGTATCGATTTCCATGCTTTTATACCCACTCCGATGTTCACTATCGTCGTCAGCTGATTCCCGAACGTCTGTAACCTCACTATGGCTTTCTTCATCGACACTCTCAGAGTCTCTGTCGCCGGCGGCTTTCGCAGCGTAGGGCGAGTCATGTTGAGAAGATTCATCAGCTTCGGAATCCGAGGCTCCGGCTTCTCCATCCATTTTCTCTTCCTCATCCATACTATTCTCAAAGAACCGGCCGTCAGCTTCAGGTCTCTCTGGCATCTTCCGTACTGGAATATCAGGTGACGGCCGATCACCGCGCTGTGATTGATCTAGTCGAATGGCAGGCGATGTGGCCACAAAAGCCTGAGAAAGCGGCAACGTCTGACTCTTAGATCGCTGGCGAAGTATTGCGCTGGGTGACAACATTTTGTCAGAAAGCAGCTTTTGTGAAGCTGCGCTGCGAATTGACTTGAGTTCATTCTTTGATGAGAACATTTTGTCTTTAACAATGGGCACCGACTCACGGACAGCGTTGGCTTCCGCCCTTTGAGGCTTCTTAGGTATAAGAACAATTGGCTTTGGCGTTGCTGCTGGTTGGCTCTTGCTCGCACTTGATAATTTGGATGAAGGGGTCCTGCTTTTAGGATCGAGAGAGGCAGTGAAGTCATCGTCATCAGGATCATGCTTTATGCGCACTAGTTGAATGCGGTAGCCGTCTGGAGGACGAACATTCGCCTCTTCTAGCCATCTGTTTCTTTCGTCCCGCCTAACTAGCTTTCGCCATTTATTAGCACATTGCTGGGCCGTGCGTGCATAATCCATGGTACGGCTTATTCCTTCCCACGACACCTTCTCAGTAGTTGCGCCAGGACCAATCTTCTGCAAGGCGCCTCTGACAGCTCTTCGGAGCGAGCTCTCTTCACGGGCGGTCCAGTCACCTTCGTTCATCGCATCTCGGTACTGAAGCCTGTTCTTCCATCGTTGCCTGACCTCGTCGGCCGATCGGCCAAGAAAACTTGCAATAGTAGCCCACTTCTTTCCTTTTGTGTTAATCAGGCTCACAAGTTCATCGTTTTGCGCGTCTGTCCAATGCCCTCTTTCTGCCTCCAGATTTCTCCATCTTCTGTCTTTATAGCGTAACATAGACTTTTTATTGCGATTAGGAAGCACACGGAAAAATTCTCTGAACATGATTTTTTTGGTGAAGTCGAGGCCTGGGGGCCATCTTTCACCTCTTGTTAGATTCATACAGTCGTTGAAAGTGGCCTCAGACACCCCATGGTCCTCACAAAAGCTTTGCTTGAAGGTCTCAAGAGCTTTAATTTCAGCCATCTGAAAGGGCCCAATATCACTTGTGTTTGGTGCGGAGTTGCTCTCGTGAGAGATTGGGACCAGGCTTCTTTTTCGCTGCTTCGCTAGGGGTCTGGACTCATCTTCTGTAGAGCTGTCTCGGCTACCTCGTTTGCGTTTCTTCGTTGTAGTTCTACGCACACCTGGCGTCTTTTTCGTTCCTGAAGTCGGTAAAGACTCTCGACCAGACTGCCGAGTAGCAGCTAACCGAATTTCATCGTCATCCGATGCAGATGACCCGGTGGAGGCATTGTCCGCAAGACCTTCCGTCTGCCCTGGCCGATCAGGGTCAGAAATCTCATCGGATGACTGTGCTGCATCGCTATAGACTGCTCTCTTTGACCTGAAGTCTCGCTTGTTCCGTCGAGAGCGTGAAGTTGAGGCATTACCCTTCCTCCTTGAGGCTCGAGCATGAACATTATTTCCGTAATTGAGGTGTCTTTGGCTTGCAATACTGTTGGGGAAAGCAGCGTGACCTGGATTGTAGTCCGGGATACTCGTTTCAGATGAAATGTCTGATGCCTGATACTCTGAGCCGTCGGATGAATCCGGATACATTGTTCGCTTTGCGACCGTTGTTGCTATGCCGTCAACATAGCTCTCCTTGTCTTCTTCTGCATCTGCTGCAGCTGGGCCTTCGTTCTCTTCTCCATCAACCACAGACGACGCTCCATTCTTGGCCTCATCCGGTACAGATAGCGTCGCATTTTCAGATCCTGCCGGTGTGGGTGACTCTCCACTCTGGTCTTGAGTTGCCGCAGATGACCTATCTTCATCGGGACCTTGGCTTTCTCGGTCATAGAGTATTTCACCATCTTCTCCTTCACTAGCTTCCTCCTCTACTGAATAATTTGCCACATGTCCGGCGAGCTCTTCGCCATCTGTTGCGTCGTGATCGAATTTTGCTGGCCGCGCTAGTATTTCCTCTTCGTCAGAGTCGGAGGAGCTTGATGCGGATCGGCTATCTACAGGCCCTGTCACTTGGGTTGATCCTCTACTTCTCGGTCGGCTTGGTTTCTCTCCCCACTGATTTTCAGTGTCGCTGGATTCGGACTCTGCGTTCGCGCTAGGTTGATCTGGTTGCTTCGTTTGGCTACCTCTGAAACGAGAGAATAGCTTGCCCATCATTTGGAGGATTGGCCTCTGCAGACCTCAAGCAGTCTGCAATCTTCAGTCCGGAGTGTATTGTCTAGTCTTCTGTTGATTTACGGACTGGTCAGCACAACGCGCCTTGCTTGGGAAATCGGGGGACTTGTTAAGACTTGGGGGGCATTTTACAGACCTGGAATGTTTGCTAGAGTCATAGTTGCGTAGCCTCTATTGATATCACGAATTCTTTCCATGAACTACTTTTCCGTAGTAGTAATCTGACGCTGCTGGGAAATGTAGAGACTCTCGTCGCGTTTTGACCTTCAACCATAATCTTTTGGAGAACTTTCTGTGAGTGCGGGGGAAAGCGCGGGCCCTGGAGTGAATGAGTGATTGGTTCCCCTTCGTCCCCAGGCGGGGACGCGTGAAGGCATCTGGAGGACGTCGTGAAAGGTTACCTCTCGACACCGCAAGGATCGCCATCAAACACCAAATGGTGCTGCTCACCACTACACCGGAGATTTTGCATGCTATAGCATTCCTGCCGCCGTCTCGCGACGACGGAAAGGAGCGCTTTCACGCCCACAATGCCGACTCTTCTATACCTTCGACCGCTTTCCCGCCGCTATCTTCACTGCCTACTCACTTAAACGAACCTGTGTCTCACACTTCTCTGATTGCGATTTCTCAGACCGTTTCGTCCTCACGTAACCTAAGAGCACGGTTTACGCTTGATGCTCTACTTCGAGGCACACGCGTCTATGTTGCTCCTCCAGCGGAGAAACCCAAACCCAACGCAGAATATTTAGCCCTAAAAACCAAGCTTCTCAAAGAGCAGGAACAAAAAGAATACAATCGTCTAGTCCACGCTAGTACGAATGGTGGGACCGATCCGGATGACGGCGATGAAGACGATCTTTCTCCTTCTCTAGTGTTCAATATTCTACTCAGCGTCATACTCTGCGGTTTCGCGGTCTTCTGGGCCTCTAAGTACTGGTCAAACCAGGGTCTTAGGGTCCTCTTAGCCTTTGGTGCTGCACTTGTTGTTGGGATAGCAGAAAGTACGGTGTACGCAGCGTATCTCCGAAAGGCAAGATCTGCAAAGGAAAAGGAGGTCAGGGTCAAGGAAAGGAAGGCAGTCATCCAGGATAATTTCAGTATGACAGATATTGCATCAGCAGACAGCAATTCGACAACGGAGCTTATCTGGGGTCGAGGACGAAATGGAGGTGTACGCAGAAGGGTCAAGGAGCGGTGGATGAAGGGGCAAATCGAGAAAGAATTGGAACAGCCATTGAACGAGGTACGCCGGAGCCTTTAAGCAAGCGTAGGTCTGGAATTGCAGCAAGAATACCCAACCTCTCGGGGCCACTTAACGCTTGTGCAACCTTTCCAAATGTATTTGTCACGAAAAAATTGTCAGAAGAACCGCGATTCATCCAGATATGATGATCATATTTTGCCATCCCTCGAGCTGCTTGATGAGCAGGGCTCAGCAGAACGGCGATCTACCGATGGTCGGAATCAGAGGACCTTTGTGAGGTCTATCAGTGCGAGCAACCGACACTTTAGACTCACAATCCATACCTTTTGCGGGCTTCACCACCGTTGGTTCCAGTCGCTTTGCCTACAGGTTTCGAGCTAAGCGAGGCGACAAATACAATGCAGACTATTGCTTTTGTCGCCTGACGCAAGTTCGATAAGAAGTTGAGCTCATTTTGGGTCCATTTCTTCATGTCGACGACAAAAGTAATTGTCTCCATCGAACCTGATGCGTCCAATGGTCCACTGGTGGGTTTTTTCCTTACGTCAAAAGAAAACGATGAACCGCACAAGGCTCGCGTTACTAATTTCGATATGAATATGGCTATAAGCCGCTCATTTATGCTGCAATTCCCTTGTCGGCATGCTTTTGGCCCAGACGTTCCTACAAGGCCTAGTAGCTGAGGCCGACTCCGCCTCTCTGGTCCTATGACTCGATTTAGGATGCTTTTTTACGCATTTATTGGACAATGTGAAGCAATTTTTAAGATCGGATAATGGTTTCAATGCTAGGAACCCTTCGCCTGCCGGGTGCTGCACAGGTGTGGTTGTTAAGGGTTTGGAGGCCAGCCCTGTCGAGTGGCTGTGACTTGCTTCTTTTGTCCATCCCGACGGTGCTTGGCAAACGTATACTCTGTGGATTGTACAACCTACGTTATGAGGCTGAAATCATGGTCGTTGGCGTTGTGGCAAGCTTCGCTACTAAGACGCTCTTTTCAATCTTCCTCGGACTCCTATACAACGTACCGGAATGGCTTGTCTTCAGTACCTGTCTAGACGATTACCATTGACGTTATGAAGACTCTGACAAATTCCTTAATTCTTTTTGTGACTTGTCCAGTCTCCGCCGCATTTAGCTACTGGATTGATATTACGTGTCTGAACCCAGAAAACGTTTTCAAACTCCCTCCAGCGTGCTCAGGAGCTCGCGATTTGGCGACCCGAGCATTAGCCAGGCTAAATAATCCTGATGATGAGTACATGGCGGAAATCTTCTTCCTGGTCTTCAAAACCGGGGTCGGTGATAAAGCTACTGTGCACAGAGTCAAAGGCAAGTCCTCCTGTCAATTCTCTTGTGCTAGACTTACGCGTAGCTCAGCTGTGTTTGGAGAATTATCGGAAATGTCAGAAGTAGATGATCAGGATGTGGCGAACTACCGAGTCTATTGTGACAACGATGATCTAAGTGGTAGCGGAAGATGGACACTTCGTCTAGATCCTCCGCGGCCCTGGCCTCTGGACTACACTTCACAACAACTGCGCCAGAAGTATGGTGCCGTCAAATCGAACTATCAAGAATGGGAGGATCTCCGAAACGGCAGTATGAAAACATAAGATCAGATTAAGCTTGATATCAAGACTAATGCCGTATTTCGCCACATAGTTGTTATGCCGGCTACTTACGGCTGCGCCAATGTTCGAGATTATGCCCGCGCGGTAACATATTTTGGGTCAAGATGGCTAAACGGGACCATGCCAACTGGTCTCGCAGGCCAGCTCCCTCGCGACAGAGCCACTGTTACTGTATGTCGGATCGTGCCATCTCTTATCATCAGACGATACTGAGTGATCACAGGTCTGCGACAGACAGCTAGTTGGGAAGACACATTCCTTCAATGACCTTCCAACGCGGGTCGATATGTCGCAACGGATCAACAAAGTGCACAACCAGCTTTTCTCAGGATCAATCGACAATTTCAGGAGCATGACTGCCGTTGTAATGCTACACGAGGTTGGCCATCTGGTCTCTCAAGACATTTCAAACCATCATGCTTATTACCACTCAATAGTTCCTTCATTTTCCCCCATTAAAGCGTGAGTCTTGTTTTAGAATCGACCCGTTCATTGTGTTCAATCATGCCACCTACACTACCTACACGCACTCTTTATTCTCCCACAACCTATTCACTCTCGGTTCGCCTTCATCTTATCTGCACCTATTTGATCCACCCCTTTCTCTTTCCCTTTATCACTTTTCCATACATTCTGGGCCCTTTCCGATTCGCCCCGCCCTTTTCTACTTTCACAACAAGGCACATCCTCCTAACATCCCAATCTATCTCAGTCCGAGACTTGCCTGTTCCTGACGAGTTTTCCGGGCTCCGGTGGGCTTGGGGCTGGCTCTCCGTTTGGCTCCTCGCTACTACGGCCGACTCAGTCGCGAACGTGGAAAATCTCGTATACTACGCCTTATTGGCCAAACTTGCCGATCGAGGATGGCGCCTGCATCTCGAAGAGGGTGACGCGGACTTGGGGAACTTGGTCCTTGATCGGAGAGTAATGCAAGGTCGCCCGTCAGCTAGGAGGAAGGAGATATCAGCATGGGAGGGGCCAGGCGAAGAGCAAATCATGGCGAACAACGGCAGTCAAGACGATATTTAGGAATGGACGTAGAAATAGGGAGATTCGGGTGCTATCTAAAGAGGACGAAAGGCTACAACGTGACTATGGTGAATTTGGAAGAGACTTCTCAAAGGTTGTTCGTTGGCTGAACGATGGTATGTTCTTTTAATGCCGTACAGAACTGACTGCTGATGCGATGGGCATAACCAAGGTCCTGCGGCTAACGAAGGCGATGATTTAACGATCGAGTAAGAGACAGTTCTGATCGAGTAAGAGAATCGACGAAAGCATCAGCTAGCGCAACCCAGCGCGGGGCGAAGCCTTCCAGGGTCCCGGAAGGCCAGTGTGGCAATCTGATTCACCTCTGTTTCTGCTAGCTTGAGGGAGACACTTTGGCAAAGAGCCCGGACAAGAATGTGAGTGTCGTGACTCTGAAATCATTGCGGTTGGCCGAGTGCCAGTCTGTCACATGTTCGGCGATACTTTCCGGCGATCCGGATTCCTTATCGGCGCCAGGCCCGAAACGGCGAGACGCGGCCACGGCAAGCGCGACGGGCACACACACGATGCTTTGGGCCCTAGTTTAGCTGTCGCGGTTGCGAGACTGTTGAGACGCTATCTGACCATCTTTCTCTTTAGGCAGCAGACGGCCCGCCGCTCAAATCAAGCTCCACTGACAGAGACCCTTGGCGCCGATATCCGCCAGCGGAGATCAATGGCCATTGGCGGTCCGCGGGCTTATCTATCGAGTAATGAGAATCCTCAGCCCGACTCTGCCACCGCCTTTCACAGGTATCGAACGCTGAATCATCGTGCGAAGAATTGTCCCTGCCCTGCACCGGTCCTTTCAGTCTCAGCTCTCTAACTGTGCAGAGCGAAAGCCCACATCAGGCAAGCTCGTCATTTTCCCCATTGAATCTCTCGCTTTGTTCCCCCGATTCTTTCTTTACCCACAACTTATTCTCTGTTGCATATGTCGACATTGCCCCTGAAATCGACGTCCAAAATCCACGACCTGCAGCCACCGGTCAAGGAACTTCCTGTTGCACAAAACGAAAGCGGTCTCGCTTCTTGTAATACTACCTTAACCCGAACTCAATCCCAAAAAGCGCTGTCCCCTGCAATCACGCTTATCCTCCCGGCGCCGGCGGACAGAGCCATTCTTGGATTGACTGATAAGCGCGATGGCGGCCAACCCGGCGATAACGGTTCACACCTCATCCCGAGCCGTCATCCTGGGGCGACTGACTTCCGCCACTCTTGTCGTCTCCCAGACCTCCGGGAAAATCACTTCACTGTTTCACTCCGTCCTTCCACCCTCTGCATTCCCACCAGGAACGCCATACTATGACCATTCGCCTCATCTCCTTCTACCGGGTCTCGTAGATGCTCATGTACATCTCAATGAGCCGGGGCGGACGGAATGGGAGGGCTTCTATACTGGTACTCAAGCCGCCGCTTTTGGCGGAGTTACCACGGTCGTTGACATGCCTCTCAATGCAATCCCTCCAACCACCACGCTTGCAGGACTGGAGGAAAAAATCAAAGCGGCCGAAGGTCAATGCTGGATCGACGTTGGCTTCTACGGTGGAATCATTCCTGGCAATGCTGCTGAGCTTAAGCCACTTGTAGAGAAAGGCGTCAGGGGCTTCAAGGGATTTCTGATCGAGAGTGGAGTATGCACCGCGATAGCAGCAACGTGATCTGCCACTAACGCAGCTCAGGTCGAGGAGTTCCCAGCCGTGTCCTCTGATGACATTAAGAAAGTGATGGAAACCTTAGCCGACGAGCCAACGACCCTCATGTTCCATGCCGAAATGATACCACCAATCTCAGACTCTGTGGGAGACGATGTCCAAACTTCTTCGCCGCCGCTTGCTCCACATGGGCCTCTTAATGCTTACAGTACCTTTCTCGCCTCAAGACCGTCCTCTTTCGAAACTTACGCGATCGAGGAAATTCTATCCTTGGCACATATCGCGCCCGAGCTGCCTCTTCACATCGTGCACCTGTCCGCCATGGAAGCTATTCCTCTCCTGCGGAAAGCCCGAGCCAATGGAATCAAGATCACCGCGGAGACGTGTCCGCACTACCTTTCTCTCGCTGCCGAGCAAGTAGCCCACGGTGACACGCGGCACAAATGCTGCCCTCCCATTCGCTCCCAAAGCAACCAAGACGAGCTCTGGGACGAGCTTCGGCTTTACTCCAAGGAAGGAGTTATTAAGACCGTCGTCTCCGATCATTCCCCATGCACTCCTGACCTAAAGCTTCTTCCATCCCACGTCCCTGGCTGCATAACCCCTTCGTCCAATGCCAGTGGACAAACCACCCCCACATCAGATACGCCCAGCACCGAATCCGCACCCTCCACAATGGGCGACTTCTTCAGCGCCTGGGGCGGCATCTCCTCCGTCGGCCTCGGCCTCCCCATCCTCTGGACCGAGATGTCCCGCCGCGGCCTCACCGCGGCCGCCACCGCCATCACGGACCTGGTCCGATGGTGCTGCCGCAACACCGCCCTGCAGGTCGGGCTCGAGACCCAGAAGGGCGACCTCGCCGTCGGCTTCGACGCGGACCTGTGCGTCTTCGACGACGCCGCGGAGTGGACGGTGGAGCCGAGCACGATGCTGTTCCGGAACAAGTGCAGCCCGTACCAGGGGAAGACCATGAAGGGCATGGTAAGGGAGACGTGGATCAGGGGCGAGAAGGTGTTTGAGAGGGGTGCGGAGAACGGCGGGTTTGTGGGGAAGAGGTGTACGGGGAGGCTGCTGCTGGAGAAGAGGACGAAGCCGGTGAATGTGGCATAGGCTGCATATAATTATAGAGGGCTTATAGAGGGTGGCGAATGCCCCCATCCTAATAGACTACAACTATAATAGCCCAACGGGCTGCATATTAATGGTTCCGCTGGCATGGTTTTAGGTGAATGCAGTCTTCCGTACTAATTGACCTCGTCTAATAGGAACTGACTCGCTCTACAATCTCAAGTCTAGGAGGAGGTTCTAGACGTCAAAATGCGTGGAAAGCAGAACCACATCTCTTTGCACTTTCACCCTCCAACGCCAGTCGCTCCCCGTGCTCCTATGCCCAGAAAAACGCGGAAAGGCTATGCAGGCGGCTGGTAAGGCTTGACCAGCATCTCCGAGAAGCTCTCCAGTTTCTCCTTGCCCCTGACCTCTTCCGTCAACAGCGGCATCCGCACCACGTTGAATTCCTCATACAGCTCCTCTATCTGGTCTAGGTATTTCTTCTGCATTTTTCTTCTTGCGTTGCATTGTTTGCATTCGTTGCCCTTCTCCGGGAAGAGCAGCTGGTTCACCACGATGGCGTGCGTGTCGATCGAGTAGTTGGCCAGCTCCTGGATCATCCGCTCCGTCTCGTACAGGCTCAGAAACTCGGCTATACAGACGCAGACAAAGGTGGTCATGTCGGCGTTTTTGAACTGCGTGTTCACTTCGCTGATGGTCTCCCGGAGGTTCTCCATTTTCGCAAGGAGGTCATCTAGGCTCTGTCCGCCGGGGAGACCGCCACGAGCGCCAATTACAGACTGGAGCATCGGCCCAAATTGGGTGGAGAGTTGGGAGATCTTGGCGAGAGCCTTTTCCATGATGGTGGGGAATTGCAGGAAGCGGAGGGTATGACCGGTTGGGGCGGTATCGAATATTACAACTTCGTAGGAGAGGGACTTGACTTGCTTGAGGACTATAGTCTATTAGCGAGGGCAGACAACATGGAATAAACAGAGATTCTCAATACCTTCTGCAAATGACATTGCTTCGTCAACACCTGGGATGTTGAAAGCAAGGTCTTGCATCATGCCACCCATGCCCCCAAAGTCTGCCATCGCATTTTGCGCGTCCTCGCCACCCATCGATATCAAGTCGTTGATACTGCCATTTGGATCAATTTCCATGGCGCTTAGATTTGTGAAGCCATCCACCAGCCGCGCTTCTTTTCCAAATTTCTGGTTGAACGCATCGCTGAGATTGTGTGCGGGATCGGTGGATATTAGGAGGACGGATTTGCGGACTTTGGCCATTTGTATTGCGAGAGAGCAGGAGGTCGTAGTTTTACCAACGCCGCCCTTCCCTCCAACGAAGATCCACCGCAGTGACTTCTGGTCGAGGATGGCTTGGAGGGAAGGCTCCATTGTTTCCAAGTCGTCGGCCATATTGGAAGTTGTCAGAGACAAGGTTTCGGCACTCTGGAAGAGGGTTATGTTGCGGGTCGATTACAAGCGATGTTCGCAATGGTAGAAAAGGCACGAGCAGGTGTCGCAGTGCGGGTCATAGAACCTCGTCTTAACACAGCGCAGATTGGATTAAGGGTACCAAAACCCTGGCAGGAGACTAGAATGAGAAAACTTTCGGGCGGGTTAAGAAGTCTACTCGGAATAGCAGGGAACTGAATATCTTAAGTCAGTTTGTCTAAAAATGAAATCTTTAGCTTTTGAAGATCAGACTTTGACGTCAGCGTGGTACTTTGGTATGCAACCAGGAAAAAAGGACGCGCTAGACGCGGGGCAAGCATTAGGATCGAGGGTCTTTAAGATTAGACATAGCAATTTCATTCTCCTGTTTTCGAGGTCCAATCTCGAACTTGAGATATTGAGCTTCTGGCTGGGGTGCTTCTTATGCGCTGAGCACCTTCTAAAACCTCGGAACTCTTGGTGGAAGCTTCGAAATTGCGGCGTCAAGGATCAGGTTTTTCACGCTGCAAGGCCGAAGACCAACTTTTTCCATCTCATGATCTTCCTTCGCCCTCTGAAAGGAGCAGCAAACCAGAAGAAACGAGCTACGGCCTAAGCGGACCTTTGTGTATTGAAAGTCTTGCGTTGAAAGCAGCTGTCACTCCAATCATTGTTCACATTGCTTAAAATGTCTTCATCTCCCATTACCTGCCATGCTCTGAATACACTTACCGGCAAGCCAGCCGCCAATCTCAAAGCCGTCATGACACTCCAGTTAGCCTCTAGCTTCTCCAAGGCTCCATCATACGAAGCTATCACCAATTCTGACGGGCGTGTCACCGGGTGGACTCCAGTCGAGGACTCGCCGTCGGTAGTAGAAGCGATCACCATGTTTCAGGCCGATCAGAAGATAGCGTGGAGCATCAAGTTTGAGGTTGGAAGCTGGTATGAGGCGCAAGGTATCGATTGCTTTTGGCCGGAAATCGAGATCAAGTTCTGGGTTAAGAAAGACGTGCCACATTACCATGTCCCACTTCTGGTTGGCCCGTGGACGTATACCACATATCGTGGCTCGTGACGACCTAAATGTATTCGAGTGCTCACATCTCTATCGCAAGTCGCCATCGCCGAAGCACCAACCCGTCAAATACCTTCTAGACTTCTCTGTTGGCTTCGAGACTGGTGTCATCAATGTACACTTCTGGTCTGTGGTTGAAAGGTACAGGCGAGTCCACAGAAAGGGGTATGGTTGAGAGTCGGGCGAGAGATTTTCTGAACCAAGGTGGAAATTGCTCGGGGCCACTTCGTCTTGTGTAGAACATCGTTTCTTTTGAATGACGTCTCTTTACGCAATAGTAAGGTCCAGGCAAACAAGCAGCCGCTGAATAATGAGGTTGGAGCATAGTCTGTAGCATCAAGCTTGGGCAACCATATCTTTGTTAATGCGCTGAAGATCTCCAGGACAATGAAAATCCGACATAGGAGACGAGCGGTCTATGTAACGATTGTATAGTAAGAGAAATCTGATATGCTCTCCGAAGCACCTAAATTCTGCACCGCACTTTCCTATCCGTTCCCCGCCTCCGCTCGACTTGCCAATGCATATCAGGATAGCCGCCCCTAAGAATCCCTAGATGCGCGCCTTATACTTCGAACCGCTTCTCGCGTACGCCCATTCCGACCAGAACTTGTCGGAGGGAGCATGCCGCCAGGAGACGACCCGTCGTTCGCGCGCTAGCAGTCTGTTTCTGCTTCTGGGCTTGATCACAGACAACCGCCAAGACCGAATGTAGCTAAGAATATCGATTTAGAAGAGGCGATGGGGTGCTTCAGCGCAAGGATCGATGATGATAATCCGGCGAGCTTCTGCGATTCGCTCGGACAGAAATGAGCTCATTTATGTACGGCTCAGGCTCGTCCGAGGACTCGCTTCCACCTCGACTTCGTGTGGACATCCGCAAGGCAGCCTCGAGCTCGTATTCTCGAGAGAGAGTCCGGAGGTCGTCGATTTGGACCTATATTCATCAGCGACAAAGATGCTGATGACAAACTAGACATACCCGTGTTAGGCGCATGCCTCGGACGAGATACCCTTCTCGACCCTGTTGGAATTAGCCTCTTTATCCGTCTCCTTGTTCACAGTCAACGTGCCTGGTACGTATATGGCCGGACTCGTGAGGATGGGCCGAGAAAGTACTGGATGTTTCTCAGAACAACCTGTCTGGACAATCCATACCCAGGTAGCCAGTATTCCTGGGCATTTGTGGAAGTGTCCATGGTGCCTGAGAAGGAGACGTATGCAATAAAGTATGCGACAGACGTATTTGGGGGCTGAGAAAGGAGAAGGACAGCACAAAAAGCAGAGCACAACTTTAGCTTGTGTAGGCGGCCATCACCGACATTGTTACACCTTCTATGGCAGAGACCGCGCTCAAAATACCCAAGAGATATATTAATCGAGCCGTGAGCCAGGCCCATGGAATCTGGGGGTGAGAATGATGCATGAGGCTTCGCTGCCGTGTTGTGGGATGAGGGCTGCGCCTTACTTTTCCGTTTTGCCTCACTTTGAACAATAAGCCGATATAAGGCCACAATTATGAAGACACGAAAACCTGCATTGGCTGTGGCGAAAAAATGCACCACACACGATGTGCCTCTCCTTCAACTATTGAAATGCAGGACTGCCAATATCATTATTGGGTGCAACCTGTGGCCGCCATTCAGAATTTGCTGCTTTACTATCGGTCCACGTTCTCATAGCGAATATGTATGCATCCTAACGGCGGAAGCGAGTCTGGCTTTCGTCTATGACTGCACTGTGATGAGTTTCCGCCTCGTTTCGGACCGAATAAAGACATTCCGAAAGAACTCATGACCAAGATTGCCTTTGCTCGATTCTGTTGCTTGAAACGCTGAGATCTTAAGGTGATTGACGAGGATTTCAGATTCTCACATTTCGGACCCACAATTAGCTCTAATGCTGGAAAGGCGGTGTGGACCGTGAGACTTGGAACGTCAAAACTTAATTGGTGCAAGTCTCGACCCTCGTACTGGGTTTATCTGTTGCGTGGTCGAAATAGAAGCCATTATTGATCGACGTGAGGCTGTCCAAGGACATCGGTAACGATGTCCTCCGAGGCAACGGAATTCCAGCAACCATGTTGCATGAAGCTGTGAATGGGGAAAGCATAGCACAAGAAACTTCATCGTTCGATCAAGGTCCTGATCTTTCCATGGTTTGAATTTTATCTGTTACAAAGGGTGGGTACATTATTCGGAAGAGCTATCATAAACAATGGCCTGACGGAAACACACGTTTGGCTGCAACGCCATGCAACGGATTGCCGCACTTGTGGCAGATATGTGTAAGCTGGAAGCTATTCGGCAGCTTGATCTTCTGATGATAGGCCACCAGACTCTCGTCGGCAGCCCAATGTGGTCTTGAGAGACGGACGTGGAAATGATCTCGGAGTCATCCGACACTAGGTGGTGTAACTTCATCGGATGCTAAGGGGAATGAACTTAGCCTAGACGCAGCTTCCCTTCCTAGCAGATCTGCACACAGGCTAAGAGGTCAAGGATATTAGCGGTAGTCGAGTCAATTGCATTTTGGACTCCAGAGCTCTTGGTCCGTTCACAATCGTTCCAAAGACGTGTTATGGTAGGCATGGTAGCTCCACTGCATCCAAAAGACCAAGCGCAAAACTCAGTCTGATGTGACCTTGCAGCAAACGTGAATCTCTTGTAACAACAGCCTCACATCTTGTGATAGCCCAAGTCAGCAATTCCAGCACGGACGATGCTCAGAGAATCCGTGAGACAGAAGATCTCAGGGTAGGTTGTCGAACAAAGACCTCGATGTGAAATAACCCAACTTCACTTGGATACCCATCTAATGCTCAGTTCTAGAGGATGACCACGATTTTCTCGCCAGACCTTCTCTCTGGCGTTGGGCCCCGGTATTTTATCGGCCCAGAAGCTTGAGCTCTGCTTGAAAATGAGCTTACCTTCGATCTCGGAGAAAATAGCTTGTGTGGTATTGTCAGCTCCACACTTAAATGATCCATTAATGAACGAGCATGGACCTTTCGACGAAGTCAAAGTGAAGCTATGCTCCTGGATTCCGGGGCGTATCACATCAGTTTCTGCGTGGAACGTGGCACATGTTCCGCTTGTATACCAATCGCCGTTGCTGATGAGGCATCCATGGTGTACTTGATCCACCAAGGCTTGAAGGTAACCTTTCCCAGTGAAAGGAGTGGAAGTAGGCGCTGGAGTCGCGGTCACATTCAGCCAAGTGGTTGAAGCAGTTGGCGTGGGTGTGACTCGCTTTGGATAATATCGGATCCCGGTCCAAGGGCAACTGCTTTTTGTGCCATCGGGCTCAGCAGCAACAAAAGTTCCGGATTGAAGGGATCCTTGAACTACGAAGTGATACCAAACTTCATCCAGGGCTGTACCTCGGCACCTGAGCGTCACATTTGCTCCGTGCAACTCGGAAAGGGGATTTGCAATCTCTTCAAAGTTCCAGGTCTTGCTGTTACTAGGCTCTACTCCGGATGCAGAGAGAGTTCTGAATGTATCGCGTCGTTTGAACAGCCTTGTTGTTCTCAAGAAATAATCGACAACTTCTTCTTGCGGCACATAGCCAGCGTAGCAGCTTGGATCAAGGGTGCTCACGCAGGTGCCGTGCTTATTCCACTCGTGCGTCCATAAATCCTCATCGTTCCCCTGGTAATCCTTCCAGTACCTCCGCATGTACTTCAACAGCTTCGTATGACCCGCAGATTCTAAGATAGTGGATATGTTAGCATAATTACGTGAACTGTCGCAATACTGGTCAAAGGATCCGTCGCAATGGTCAGGCCTGCGGAATCAGTGATCAGCTGACATTGCCCGCATTTTGAAAGGCAACACTTACCATAATCCATGGATTGTCCAAGAGTCCTTGGGGCCTTTTGCCGGTGCGAAGTCCCAGAACTGAGTTTGGAGGATCTGTCCGCCCGGGAAATTGAAGCAGCAAAGATTTTCGACAGAAGTCCTATTGCGACAACTCAGAGGGAGATTGCTGGGACACGAGGAAAGTGGCACGCCAAAGTAGGAGGACAAGAGAGGGATCTGGAAGAGCTTGGATGGTTGAAAAATCCGGGAGAGAAAGCTCTCAGAGAAGGCTCTCAATTCGTCGAGCATTGCACAAGTTGCTGGGTAGGGCTTCAAACTGCGACTAACGCAGCTTCGTTCCGAAACAAGGAGACGAGGCGCAAGCTATGTTGTCTTCATTCCAGATATACAGAAACCTGACATCATCTAAGAGACGAACACGTTGAGATTCCGTAAGGCGATGGGTGAGTGGCGTGAACAAGGGAAACACCCAGCGCTAGGCAATCTTGGCAAGGCTGTTGTACTACATTGCGGGAACCAGCATTGAGATTAATCAAATGCGGATTCTTAAGTCACCATGCAGCTAGAACCATTACTTAATGACAGCGCGTTCTTGCAATTGCAGATATCTTAGAGCTAGTGATTAGCGTACGAGCGTGCAGCTGTCACAAACCCTGAAAGTCGACAGGAGCAGGATGCAGCGTAGTGCCTGGTCAGCCTGAATAAATCATTTGGATTCATCAAAGACGTAGGTCAGATGGCATCGGCCACAGTATTGTCGGTTGTGCATGGCAGCCATGAACACACCGGCTCCACACTCCGGTGTAGGGCACTCCCGCCTCAGACGCTCAATCTTCCCATCACCGTCCACCTTGTAGTACTTGAGGACAGCCAACTTAGTCTTCTTGCGTTTGTGCTTGATCTTCTTGGGCGTCGTGTAGACTTTTTTCTTCCGCTTCTTTGCGCCACCGCGGAGGCGGAGAACGAGATGGAGGGTTGATTCTTTCTGAATATTGTAGTCTGAGAGTGTCCGACCATCTTCCAATTGCTTGCCGGCGAAGATAAGGCGTTGTTGGTCGGGCGGGATGCCTTCCTTGTCTGTGACAGGATTTCATTAGTTGTCCTAGTCGATATGTGAATTACGCACATACCTTGGATCTTGGACTTGACATTGTCGATAGTGTCTGAGGACTCCACCTCAAGGGTGATCGTCTTCCCCGTGAGGGTTTTGACGAAGATCTGCATTGTGAAAGTCTGGGGCTGGTGTCAGAAAGATGGAAGGAGTAGATGTACGAAGAAGTATAACTCACCTCGACAAGCTTGCCTTGACAAAGCTGTCTTCCTCAACCTTCGACGCAGGTGGTTGGTAAGCGAGTGAGAAGTAGAATATCGCCGCCGAGGATTTTCACCGCAGCGACAATGTGCGCGCTAGTGGAATTCACGCTTGTCTACGTCAGGACTAGCGTCGGGTTTACGATCGCGGAGATTTGGTCGCTGCAACAACCTCTGTTTACATGCGTTGCTTGGCATCAAAGCTATCCTTGCCGACCATCATCCGGCCACTTCATAGCTCTTCCAAACCATTGAACATCTGAAAATCCCACTACATCCAGTTTGAAGACTTCAGAAAGCCTCCCAAAAGCTCATAAAGGAATTTTCTGAAGCACAACTACCTATCACTCACCCCATTCCCCTCCCCTCTGCCCGAAAGGGCTTCTCCCTTTTAGTTGGTGATTCTAGCAAGAGTGCTTGACTGAGCACAAGCAACGATCAGTCGTCGCTGCCCGGTCAGCAGCCTTGCGCTGCGTGAGGTGAGTTTCGACTTCTTTCGTCTTCTGCAAGCACTCGAGAGTTCTCTGGCAAAACTGAACCTTCAGAAGAATCCCCTTCTAATCATGTGGCAGTCTCGAACCTAGGAAGGCCCCGAAGATAAGAGCACGCCTTCAGACCCCCCTTTTCGAACTCATCTTCTCGCGACAAGATGATGTCTAATCCGACGAATGCCTTGAATCGCCGCCAGCAACTTCACCGACGCCAAAACTCGACCCCAGTAGCGTTCGAAGCGATGAAGGTCCCAGTGATCCCAGCACCGGCCCTGAGACGACACAATTCTCACAGAAGAGGCCAATCACTCGACACAAGTGATCGAATACCGGAAGAGGATCTCACGGTAAGTAATACTAACACAGGATTAACCCAACCAGGACAGCGCGTATTGCGAGAAGCGCAGCAGATCAAGATTGCAAGACCGGGCCAGCACCATCCACAGGTCCCATCACCACTTCATGAATCGTTCTTCCAAAGCCAACAATATTTTCCTTTGTCTCAAAGCAATCCCAGCACACCAGGCACCTACTTCGATGAATCCGCCGGCATGACAGCAGCAATTGGGCCAGTGGATGTGCCTGGAGTATATACACATGGACTCAAAATGCCGCTTTCGGCCGGCTTCGAGGGTCTGGACGTCGACATGGATAGTCTTCAAGGCCATGATTACTTTCAGCCGTCCCATCAACCGATCAGCTGTCAGGTCGACCAGCAACTGATGCAGAATCGGCGGCAGTCGTTGCCAGAAGCGCAGAGCTTTGCCCAGCAACCTTCAACACCCACACACCAGATTGCGTCTTGTAAGTTCTACTTCGCAGAGAGGTGAACATCAGCTTACCGGTCACAGCATATTTTCCCCTTACTCCAAACACCAATTCAGTCATACGGTACGGTAACGATGCTCAACCAAGGTATCCTTCAACGGCCCATTCTTCACCTACCAAGCGACAACCAGCAAGATTGATCACGTCGATAGAGACCACACCTATGCAACGTGGACGATCATTTCAAGGACCATATTCAGCTCATGAGGGTTCGGAGTTACCATCTCCGCCTGGAACTATTCAGGCTTTGTCCAGGAGTAGATTTGATATGGCACCAATGCCAGAACCAAGATCAAGCACGGCTGAAAGCTTCCCGATGATGAAGTCGTTAAGCCATCAGTCGCTTCTGTCGTCTCAGCCGTCGCCAACGTCAACGATGTCGCCTTCTGCCTCGCATTTCGACTCCTCCCCTCAGAAATCTCAGATGCCCTTCAGCGACAACGATAGAGCTCGACTTCCACGCTTGGAAAAGGCGCCAGCCCCTGTCCTTCCCTCCTCCCAGACGATGCCTGATCTTAGTCGGCGGCCAAGCCCAGTCAGAGCATCTCTCTCGCCTCGACGGATGTCAATTTCGGACTTGAATCTAGAGCCTGGAATCAGCGCCTCTATCGAGGAAACGAACGTCACATTGGATGATATTGCAAATTTTATAGAAGGTCCGGATTGCGTTGACAACAAATGGGTTTGCATGTACGAGGGTTGCAACAAACGATTTGGGCGCAAAGAAAATATCAAGTCTCACGTTCAAACTCATCTTGGCGACCGGCAATTCCGTTGTGATCATTGCAACAAATGCTTTGTTCGTGGCCATGACTTGAAACGGCATGCTAAGATCCACACCGGAGCAAAACCCTATCCTTGCGATTGCGGGAACTCGTTTGCCCGTCATGATGCACTGACCCGCCATCGACAACGTGGAATGTGCATTGGAGCTTTTGAGGGCGTTCAGAGGAAAGTGATCAAAAGAGGTCGACCGAGGAAGCACCGTCCAGATATGGAGGAGAGGACGGACAAGGCTGCACGAACTAGGAGGCGGGTGAATGAAAGGGAGTACCATTATGCGTCTTCAACATCTGAAAGTTCTGTCTCGAGCTTGCATTCTCCACCCACGGAGCCCATGGACGGTCTCAGCATACGAGGCTCTTCGCCATTTAACGACATCGCATTTTTGGAGACAGATACAAATCCAGAAAATGTCGGCTTCCCACCTGATTTGTTCACCTTTACGCCTCCGGCTTCGCCTGGCTACTCAACTGGAAACAAACCGTCTCCGATCCATCGCTCGTTCACCCCAACAGAATTTCCCGAAATTGTTGAATTGTCGTCTTCACCAATGCCAAACAAGCCAGCAAATACTCACGAAAGTCCTCCGAGCCTTTGCAACACCTCGTCATCCCCTGTGCCAGAGACGATGATGGCATTCGATTTTGGCACAGACCCGATGGCTACGCTTCCGGAACTACCCAAGGATGGTGGGCGCGGTGATTTCGATGACTTTTTTGATTATGGTGGGATGGCATCTTCGGAGCAGGATTTCTTTCTTAGTTGAGAAGACTGTGGGGATCGCTCACTATGTGGCCGATTCAGTGCTTGGAATGTTCAACTGTTATCATAGAAGATCCTGTTTGAAAAATCACCTTCCTTTGGCGTTGATATTTTGGTTGTCAGTCTTGATTGGATGGAATGAGGATCTGGTCGAAGAGCCATATGTGTTATGACTTCCATTCTTTTGGCGATGGAATTTTGAGTTGTATTATGGATCATAGTAGAACATTGGTATGGGGGAGGTCTGTCTCATCGCTAGTTTTAAAGTAGCCATGAGGGCCAGAACGCTCTTCTCCATATCTAAACAAGACTTCAGTAGAAGATCAATGCATCTTACCTGCGATGTACGATTTATACACAGTAGATAGGCCTCAATATGACTCCAAGCCGTTCGGGAAGGTAATCAAAGTTTGTAATCATGGGATAGATCGAGCGGATTGGTCGGTATTCCGCGTTTTTGCAGATCTGGAACGTGGCTTTCACTCGCGCATCGAGCAGAATAGTAAATTTTCGCACCTTCTCTTCATAGACGCTGCAGCAAGTACAGGATCCAAATTCAAAAGCTCAGTGTTATTGGAGTTTATGTGTCGTGGGCATTTCGACGAGGTTCAATTAATTTTTGTGGATCGGGCAACGACTTGCGCGCGATTTATCTTTTATTTGTACTTGGCATGCCACCGCATGATTCAGAATTAAGGACGGCTACACAATAAGTCTGGCGAGCTATTCAGGCATCTTGTTTGCCCTTGTGCTGTTGTATCTAAGTTTTGACTATCCTTTGAACATGATTGATTCTGTGAAATGTAAATCCGTTGTTTATTTTGTCAACTGGGTATGCAGAACAATTTCTTAACAGCCGAATAAGCCAGGCTTGCGGACAAAAAGAACGTGTTTCTGATAACAAACTTAGGCTATCTACGGGAGAAACCACAATCCACAGGACTTACCAGTTGAGAAGCTGACTCACGTACTGTATGCATTCGCCAATCTTCGCAATGACGGCGAGGTCTTTCTGACGGATGCCTGGTCTGACGTTGAGAAACATTACCCGAGTGACTCTTGGAACGACACTGGCACCAATGTATACGGGTGTATCAAGCAGCTCTTTCTCCTCAAGAAGCGGAATCGAAATCTCAAGATTCTCCTCTCTATTGGTGGATGGACTTACTCTAGCAATTTCGCCCAACCCGCGAGCACCGAAAGCGGCCGCAAACGCTTCGCTGAGACTGCAGCGAAGCTAGTGATGAATTTGGGCCTTGATGGCATTGACATAGACTGGGAGTATCCAAAGGACAACTCCGAAGCGCGGGATTTTGTCTTTCTACTCTACGAGACACGCCACGCTTTAAACCGTCTCTCCCATCACCTTGGATCACAGCTTCAACTAACCATTGCCTGCCCGGCTGGGCCTTCAAACTTCTCGAAACTCCACATCAGCAACATGGACCAGTACTTGGACTTCTGGAACCTGATGGCGTACGACTTCGCCGGCTCTTGGGATGCCACAGCGGGTCACCAAGCGAATCTATTCCCTTGTCCGTCCAACCCGGCGTCCACCCCTTTTTCCACTAGCGCAGCCATTCAGTTCTATACAGCTGAGGGGGTGCACCCGTCGAAGATAGTCCTTGGTATGCCTCTTTACGGCCGTGCGTTTACCAACACCAAGGGGCCTGGTCACGGCTATTCAGGCACTGGCGAGGGGAGTTGGGAGAATGGGGTATGGGATTATAAGGCGCTTCCCCTCCTAGGTAGCACTGTCTCGCATGACATGGAGTGTTGTGCTAGCTGGTGCTACGATCCGAAGGCAAAAACTATGGTCACATATGATACGCGAGAGATGGAAGAGAGGAAGGCACAGTTCGTCCGTGAATGGAATTTGGGTGGCGGGATGTGGTGGGAGAGTAGTGGGGATAAGGCAGGGGATGGGAGCTTGATCAGTGCCTTCGTTAAAGGCGTTGGAGGGACGGACTCCTTGGAGCAAAAGCCTAACTGCTTGGAGTACCCGGAAAGCAAGTATGAAAATTTGAGAAAAGGCTTCCCTGGGGAGGAGGCCGGCAGTTGCTGAGCGATGATATTGTGCCATACAAGGTATTTTTAAATATTTGTTCGCGATATCGCCAGCTTGCTTGGATATGGAATGATACATCAAGCTCGATTACACTTTTCATTGCCGGACAACAGAATCAAGGCCAATTTCAGAAACACCACGGACAAGATCATCGGCTGTCTTAGAGTAAGGTGTCTCCCAGCGCGCACCGTACCAAGCTACAGCCAGCCCGTATCGTCTCGCTTGCACCAACCTCGTCTAAGCTGGGATTGACTTCGACCAAATCCATCGCAATTAGTTGACCTGTCTCGTGGACACTTTCAGCGATAAAATCACCTTCTCTAAGAGTCAGTCCGCCTCGTACCGGCGTCCCCGTACTGGGTGCCCATTGGGGATCTAAAGCATCGACGTCGAAGGAGAGGTGTATCGGCGTGTCAGAGCCAATATGAGCAAGAGCCATTTCGACCACTCGTCCAATGCCGTGCTTGTCGATGTCATGCATGGAGAAAGCCTTGATCTTGTTATCCCTCAAAATCTTCTTCTCAAGTCTGTCCACGTCTCGGAGTCCAATGTAAACCACTTTGGTGACGCTAACCATTTGGTCATTCTCGAGCCAACCAAAAATGTCTTTTCGATCTGACGCTGCTAAGCCTGTAAGGAAGGCCACGGGCATGCCATGTACGTTGCCACTTTCAGACGTCTCAGGAGTGTTGATATCTGCATGCGCGTCCACCCAGATGACCGCGATTTCTTTTCCCGGCATCCTTTCTCGAATTGCCTTTGCCGTTCCCGAGATTGTACCGATTGCAATGGAATGGTCTCCACCCAAGGTGAGGACGAATCGGCCAGTTTTGGCATGTGAATATGTCTGTTGCGACAGGCTCTGGGAAACAGTGCTCACAGCTAGCGGATTCTTCATCTTTCGAAATACAGGGTCGTCTTTAGGTAGCACGGCACTATAAAAGTTGACCTCTTTGTCACCATGAAGAGTGTAGCCGAGATCATCCTGAAGCTGATTGAGAAGGCCAGCCTGGATCAAGGCAGTAGGAGCAGCGTCGACGCCTGGCTTGCACTGAGAAAACCCGATTAGCGTTTGGAAATCGTGTGTGTTCAAGGCCTCACCTGGCCTCCACTAAAGCCCACCGCAACCACGCCGAGCTCACTTGGTTTGGAGAGGAATTTCTGGTTGATGGTCGATGGCAAAGTCATGCCGATGTGCCAGCGAGGGTCAGAAAGACAAACAACGAAGGGAATTCTGCAGTCAGCTGCTCGCTCGAAGAACAGAAGACGTAAGAAGTGGAGAAAGGCGCTAAGGAAAGGAATGTGTCAAAGAAACGCCTAGGAACGTGGGTGATGAACAAAGAACCCACAAAATGTTTTTGCAGGGTTTGCGGGCAATGACATTCGCTGCATGTTCAGAGGGATCTGCAGGGACAAGCGCCGGTAAGCTAAAGGAGTGGTGGTGGGGGATGGGAAAATCTTTTTGGGGCTGATCGAGTGGGATTCCCCGCTAAAACGGTCCCCGCCAACGCCAAGGCTGATGACTTGCATGCCACCATGTCTCTCCGGAATGCTCTCAGTGTTCGTCTCCTCAATAAATCCCGGAATCATAGCCCCATAGCTGAGCCATGTGGCTTAGAGTCTTCGCGTCAGAATCATGGGCTGTGCCAAACGTAAAAAGGCTTCCACGATATCACAGCAAAGGATGTCAAAGTCTCGAATAGGACATGAATCTTCCACCACGATGATCCTGAATGTTCCGCTGGAGCTTCAGAGAATGTGGTCGATCAGCCTTTTGGCTTAAGCATCCTTTGTCGAAGGACTCGCTCGGCCTGTTGCGCCTCTACTCGGTCGGTCCCGCCCAACCGGATCATTTGACCGACTAAGAACATGATCTTGCCTCTCTTCTGCGGATTGATACGAATCTGCTCCACGATATCTCCATGATTTCGAAGCACCTTGTCTGTGAGTGCGAGATATTCGTCCTCTGTCAAGGGTCGGAACGCGAGAGACTCCTCTTGAATGATTTCCGCAATCTCTCGATCATCCCCACGGAACTTCATCTCGAGCAAGGCTTGAGCTGTCTTTCCGGTAATTTCGCGCGCTAATAGGCACTTGATGATGTTTGCCAATGCACTAGGTAGTATTCGATTTTCTGACCAAGGCATTTCATACTTCGAGATCAATTCTCCCAATTTGTGTAACACCCAGTTACCAGCCACTTGCCCAAGCTTAGGTTTGTCCGCGTCGAAACCTTCTGGCTGTAGAGCTGTTTGTAGATGCGCAACAACATCCTCGTAGAAGTCCAAACGGTCACCGTCATCCAACTGAACTAAAATTCGAGCATCCGTTTCGTTCAAAAGGTATTTGGGGTCAGTAATTAGCACCTTTACTAAATCATCTGGTGTTGGTGGAAGACTCTTATATAGCTTGTCGACAAGTTTCGAGTCAATGATGATAGGAGGGATGTCCGGGTCTGGCATATAGCGATAGTCAACTTCCCCTTCCTTGCTTCTGAGTCTTGTTGTAGTGTGTCGAGACGTCGCAGACCAGCCGCGCGTTTCGCCAAGTATCGTTCCCCTTTGTTCGAGGATGGAGATCTGCCGATCTCGTTCGGCAGTGACGGCCTCTTCGACTGCTTTGATAGTTCCTAGATTCTTGATCTCGGTGCGTTGTCCCAGGCCGCTAATTCCGCCGTACTCATATGAACCAGTACGAGCTCCCGCGGGTCGGACGGACACATTTACATCCGCACGCAAGCCTCCGTCTTCCATCCCGGTTGTTACGGCATCAACAGAGAGGAGCAATGCTTGAACCTTTCTTACAAAAGCCGATGCAGTACTGGCCGAATGTATCTGTGGCAAAGTGATGATCTCAATAAGCGGATGGCCCGCCCGGTTGAAGTCCACAAAGAGAGTTCCCTCATCGCGCTCTTGAGTTCTGGCAGTATCCTGTTCCATCTGAATCTGCTTGATGCTGACTGTGATAGAATCAGGGTCCTTCATATGGATCCCATCGTCTTTGTTCAAAGTAACAGAGCCGTTTTTCGCAAACGGCGCGTAAAATTGGGTAATTTGATACCCGGCAGGTTGGTCATGGTAGAAATAGTGCTTCCGGTCAAAACAGCTGAATTTCTGAATGTCGCTTCCTAACACTAGGGCAGCTCTTATAGCCGGCAGCAATGTTGCTCTCTGGAACACGGGTTGCGTCCCAGGAACCGACAAGTCAAACACTGCGGTTTGCGAATTTGTCCCGACGTCAGCGAAGGTTCCGGCTCCTGTACCTTATTAGCTCATTTCTCTTTCTCGTCGCACGTACACGAGTAGAGCGGAAACGCAGAAATATCAATAGACGCAACGTACGCGAGAAAAGCTTGCACGAAGTGTTAAGCTGCGCGTGGATTTCAATGCCCACAGTGAGTTCCCAATTGGATCTTTCCTGGTCAGCCGGAGAGGTCCCTTGCAATAGGTCCTTGTCTCTCTTCTGCTGCTTCGCCTGCTCTTTCAATTGCTTTCTAAATGGTACGGAACCCCCATCTTGGAGTCCGACCTGGGATCCGAAGCCTCGGAACTTAGCGGTGATGAAACTTAGCGGTTTGGTGGATAGGCGCGTCAAGAGGGGAGGAGTAAACCAGGTACGAGTATGAAGAGACCCGCATGATCGCAGCATGTGCGACTTTCGCAACAATGTTTGACGATCTGCCTAGAACTTTTCCTTAAGTACAGCGCAAATTTTAGGATTTCAGGTGTGGTAAAGCTAAACAGCACCCAAAGCAACTTTGCGGAGAAGCTTTGCCCGCGCGGAGGTGCCCGCCCGTGCCGCCCCATCCCAAGGTTGAGTCAATCTCTCTGACAGCTCCATGGGTTGCTTCCACAGCTTCCCTAATGGCATATAGACCGCTCGTCCGCCGTATTAGAATTCAAAGATGGAGCACACAATGCCTGAGATTGCAGGCTCGGTCACACTCGTCTAAAGTTGATGATGCTCCGCCACTCAAAGTTTCGACTTACCCAGCTCCCCACTCTGGCAGTATCAAGTTGCTGTCTCTCAATCGGCCAGAGACTCGGAATGCCCTGTCACGTCAGATGGTCTTCCAGCTCGCAGAAGAAATTTGTCAGATTGAGGCTCAAGGAGGTACAGGACCCACGAGAGCCGTGATCGTGGCCAGTGAAAGCGACAAAGCATTTTGTGCCGGTGCTGACCTCAAGGAGCGTAAAGCGTTCACGCCGGAAGAGTATGTGTGAGACCATATGCCTCTAGTTGCATGCTTACCAAGCAAAAGGACAACTGAGTTCCTCACCTTTCTCCGTCAGACATTCACGAGGCTTTCAAAATTGCAGATTCCAAGCATCTCATCCGTAGCGTCTATGGCTCTCGGAGGGGGTTTGGAGCTTGGTTTGTGTACGCATTTCAGGGTATTCGGCTCTTCTACAATTGTCGGTCTTCCCGAAACACGGCTCGCTATCATTCCAGGTGCTGGGGGAACCTATCGACTTCCAGAGCTGATTGGCGTCAACAGAGCTAGGGATCTGATTCTGACCGGGAGACGGGTAAGCGGAGCAGAGGCATACTTTATGGGCTTATGCGATAGGCTAGTGGAAATAACATCCGAAGATTTGAATGAGGAGAAGAAGGCCAGAACTAAGGTGCTTGATGAAAGCTTGAAACTTGCCAAAGATCTGTGCGAAGGCGGCCCCATTGCCCTGAGGCAGGCTTTGAAAGCTGTTGACAGTTGGGAAGACGGCGAAAAATCCGAGAGCGATGCTTACAAGGTGGTGCTACAGTCGAAGGATAGAATCGAAGCGCTTCAAGCCTTTGCAGAGAAACGGCCGCCTGTCTTTAAAGGTGAATAAGAAAGGATCTCGCAAATTTATGCCAATACCGCCATCTTCAACACGCTTGATGCAAGAAGTTGCGCTGATGCCTGGTCTACCAAAATGGCAGAGCCTGACCATTTCAGCAAGTCGACAAAAGCGCCGAGGGATATGAAGTTTACGCTTCTGAGAATGCTCTGGGGTTTTTTGTTCATCTTTTAGGAGTCGCCGTTTTCAAAGTCGCCTCAATGACAACCCACGAATATCGCGACAATTGGACAGTGTTCGTTCCAATATCGAGATAGAAACAAGGACTCCGAAGCCAGTCACTACTGCTTCTGGAGGAATGGTTTCGAGCAGACTTTTATTTTCAAGGAATTAGTTGCGGCGTAGCCGTACGCAATATCGAGTTTCGGTCTCCGAGGGTGTCCCAGCTTCTGGGTAGCTGCCTCGAAAACATCTTTGTATCTGGTGTTTGGTCTAGGGACGTTAATTTGAGCTCTAGGAATGGCTATGGCGGCAGTTAAGGAACAAAGACCGGCTAAACTTGTCTTGAGCAGACCTGTATTTATAGAAATTCCATATCTTGGAAAGAACCTGGGAGTATCACTTGTGCCTTTATGCTAAAGCAGGAGCCTTCTCAGAAAGATATTAAGTGACGAAGAAGCGGGCAATATGATCGGCTAAAAGCAAAAAATGAAACCTGACATTCTACAATATTATGAGAATCTGTATGCTTATTCTCTGGATATGCCATTTACCCAAGACCCGAAACTTCATTCAGGAAATGACAGGCATTGCGCTCATCGGTCATTGAGTTCTAAATTTGTAGCTCTCCTTACGGAAAATAGAGAGAATTTTCGGTATGCGATGGAACGCACTGGAGGCAAAAATTGCACCTTCTCATGGCTCATTGCTGAGACGAAATGATCCCAAAGGATTTTCTCGGGTCCTTTAAAACGAGTACAGAATCCAACGAGAAATATTCGGTCTAACAAACCCCTACAGTATTCAGCGTAAAGGTTGCGGTGTACTCGGAAATCTGTTGTCGTTGGTAGAAGGTCCTTTAAGGGTGCTACAGTGTCTTTTAACTAGGACTATTGAGGAATTGTCTCAGGACTCGATGAATTGCTATCGTCCGAGGTTGGGTCCGTAAAGAGTCGCAGTTTAATATTTGGCAGTGCTGCTGGCCGTAAGAGGGGAATGGAGCGCAGTGGTGCCGCCAGGGGAGCAAAAACGGCCGGCTGACAACCTTGACTGACCTTGGCAGGCGGACAGCAGCGGCATGTTGGTAGGGAGTAAAGGGCACAACGAAGGATTACTCGCAAACGAGTGGATTAGACATTGCGAACCATGATGCACGCAGGGGTATGACAGTGGGAGATGAAGGTGTGTGGAGGTTGCTTGATACTGTAGTTTGCATCAATGAGCCCCACACCGCCACGGCACGACCAGCAATCTGGATTCTAAGCCCCTACAAGCTCCTTGCCGTCGTCGATCTTGCGGTTCGGCGCCTCTCCCGCAGTATCACACGAGGGATCCCCTGTTTCATGCATTCTTTGGGGCCATTCAAGCTCCGGCTCGGCGTTGAATGTGAGGTTCGAGATGGCCCCCATGGCCCCTTCTGTGACCCACATTAAGGGGCAGCCTGACTCTCTTCGCCCCCCCCTCATGCAAGCATCGCTACGCCATCGAGGCGTTGATCGATGAGGCTCCGTCAGTTGACCTTGTCGCCATTTACCGCCTGCGGCTTTTTAATAAGAAACACCCGCCTATACCCCAAAGGACGAACGAAGGCGGCGCCCCATTTTCTGCTTTCCGCAGTATTAGAAACTTCAAAAGTTCTTTACAACAGACATCTGCGGTGAGAGCTACGTACAGGCTGCATCTTAGACTGGATATAGACAACTGCGGTCTCACGGTGCATTCGGCAACCCATAATGTCCTGACGACCTCCCCGAACGTACATCGACTTCCTAATCCTCGATGAGAGCGCCAGACCATGACCACCAAGCAGGTTGCGCAGTACGGACTAACCGAGATCTATTCCTCTCCACAGCCAGCAGTCGATATAGTCCTAGTTCACGGCCTGAATGGGCACCCTTATAACACCTGGGCAACTCACAAACCGGAGGTGTACTGGCCCTCTGACCTATTGCCCCCAATCTTGCAAGATCAGAAGATTCGAATTCTCACTTACGGCTACGACGCGAATGTCACCGCTTTTACAGACGGCACTTCAAAAGACAAGATACACAACCATGCAGAACATTTGGCAGGCAGGTTGGTGGCAAATCGCTCTTTGAAAAAGGCTTTGGACCGTCCTATCGTTTTCGTTTGCCATTCGCTAGGCGGACTAGTCGTTAAGAGATGTCTCATATACTGCAGGAGCGTGCGACACGCCCATACAGAGCGTTTGCGGTCAATTTACGTCTCTACATACGGTATCCTCTTCCTTGGGACACCCCACAACGGAGCTGAAATGGCTCGTTGGGCGTCTTTGCTCCAGTCTATCTGCGCGGCGATGCTGCCGAAGAAATTCTTCGAGTCGTCGCCGCATCTGATTGAGGCTTTAAAGAGCAATAATGAGACATTACAGAACATCAATCGTCTGTTTATCGAGATAATCGGCAGGTTTCAAATCTATTTTTTCCATGAATCCAAGCCTATGGACTTGAAAGGAACAAGACAGTTGATTGTGGAAGAAGATTCTGCTGCGCCAGTCATCGAAGGAGTAGAGAGGATGGGCATTGAACGCGATCACAGCCACATGTGCAAATTTGAAGACGAGAGCGCGCCTGGGTTCGATGTTCTTGCCGAAGCTATTATGAGGTACGTTCACCATTTGCGATAAACTCTTGATGCAAGCCAGAAAGTTGAGAAATGAACCCTCCGTCTCAGCGGTTATAAATTGATCTTCAGCACTCTGACGATCCTCGTGGCCATATTTCACAAAATTTCATGTACGCTGAGATCTGCCTCTGAGCGTCTAGCTTTGTTTATGATTGATTTGGAGCCGCTGTTGATATCGAGACTTTACTACATCAAACCACCGAATGCTTTACTAATTATATGATTAACAGATACTCAGAAGCCGCTCCCCCAATCATACAGATGAGGTGGGTCGAGGAAAAGAAACTTCGCGAACTTGAGCGAAGAACTGCAGCGAGCGAACTTCTCGGTGGTTAGTAGTGATGCACCTTTTCATCTACAGATGCTGATCCTCCGTAGAAAATATCCCCTCTCCCGGAGAATATGGCACCAAAGCCGAGCAGACACTGCCAACGAGTAGTAGTGAGACACGCAAGGGCAATCCTCCTGGTGGGCCTCCAAAATCCCTCCCAAATGTTGAATACGAGGTCGAAGAAGCCGATGAAATGGAGAATCTTGTGACGAGGCCATAGATGTATGTTGACAGGCCGCCTGCACACGGGCTAGTGCGTCAAGAGGAACTGTGTAGCTGGATGAAAGCCTTCAATTGGCTGTGTAATGACCAGGGGCTAACTAGCATTGTGATTAGGCTTGCCTAAAACGGCAAGACAAGAGATGGCACTTGATATGCCAATCCAATCTTCAGGTGCTCCGTTTGTTACGCCATCCGACTTTCGACGGAACGCTGTCTTTTATGGCTTTCAGATTGAGCTCGACGAATTGTACAAGAAACTAAATACGAAAGATAAAAGAATCATTGGCACCCGAGCTGTACTTGTTCATGGAGGACCAGGAAGCGGGAAGAGTCACTTGGTTCGGGAATACGTTTGGCGACATAAAGACGAGTACCCTGGAGGCGTATTCTGGGTAGATGCTAGATCGGACGAACTTCTCTACCATTGCTTCTGGAACCTGGCACAGTCAGCGGCGTTGGTGACGGATCACAGCGCTGCCATTGACGGCCTGGACACCTACGACCAGTTTATTCCTGCAGTCAAAAGCTGGCTAGAACAACGTGACGGCTGGCTGCTTATTTTCGACAATCTTAGTCTCGACTCCGAAGAACAACTGGTAGCATTCCAGCCAATGCTGCCTGATCGCGTCGGGGGTCATATTATCTACACATCTGTTAACCGGACACTTGCTCGAAAGCAGCGACTTTTTCATCCTTCAGATATTAAGGTTCACCCACTCTCCCTGGAAGATGCGAGGCAGCTACTCTACGAAGGAATGGACATCGAACACCCATCTTCTCAGCAGCAGAAAAAGGCGACGGAAGTGGTCAAACACCTTGACCATCTTCCCCTTGCGATCCATGCTCTTAGCTTCAAACTCTATGCCACTGGAAAATCTCTTGAGAAGTACCAAATCGGATCGTATAAGACGAACTCGAGAATTGCAGAGCCTTATATGGAGATAATGGCCGCACTGTGGGAGAACTCACATGTCGAAGCGATTCACCTGATCAACATTCTTTCTTTCCTCGGCCACTTGATCCCGGTTGCTATGATCCACCTTGGTCGCAAAGGCTTGATCGATTTCAACATCGAAATTAGGTCTGTAGACCGAGAAGGAAGCGCCAAGCGTGATTTGGATGCCACAATTGCAACATTGATTAAGTATGGCTTGGTTGATCGCGCCTTGCAGCCGTATGCAAATCTCGACCGGTCCTTCCTCTCCAAGACCAGCGAAAGCACTAAGGCGGAGCTCGTTACCATGGCAGACAGCGACCCTGCGTTGAATGGGAGTATGGACGCGTCCTCACAATCATCTACTGGTGGAATTGAGATCTTGCGCATCCATACCATCGCTCAAAGTTTCTGTCGTGATGAACTCCTGTTGAAGAACAAGGAGAAATTCCACTGGTACTTGGGCGCAGCAGTCAGAATGTTTTGTTATTCGTACAAAAGTGCCGCCGCGATCATGAAGCAGGAAATTGGAGGAGGGCTGGTTCGAGACTTTCGAGAGTATGAATGTCACGGTGCAAAGCTGCATTCCTATTTTCCCAAAAACCCCGAGAAAGCTTCTGTAGGCCTACGTCAGAGCCGGCATGACCTTCGAGTTGTTCTAAGATCGATTAAGGAAGAGATACAAAACAGATCGCCACACCGCTCGGTGGACTCGGTACGTATCACGGCACAGCCTTCTGTCTTTGACAGAACCAGTAGTACATCCTCGAACGGACTAGATACACCGACAAGCACTCCGTCGAGAACCTCAACCTGGGGATTTGACGGAGCCGACAAGCAAGAATCGCCAACCAATTATCGAGCTGCACAAGGAGGCGACTTTGTTCAACATGACCACGACCATCTTCGACTCATCTCCCATGAAGATACTGGATATACGTCTGAAATAGATGAAGAAGTTCATAGTGATTCTAGACGAGTGTCTTCTGGAACTATATCCGATGAAGCGGGACCCTTCGTGCAGTCTCAAACAAAGTCGCTGGATAAAATTACTGCAAGCCCAACCTTGGTCTTACGCCAAATATTTCAAGGCCATGCATCAAGCAAACCGCGAAAGGATCTCGGTGAATGGCGCCCACGACCAAGCCAACCTTCCATCACCTACTCTCAGGCGAAGGCTGATCCAATCGCTTGGACTCGTCCCGGATCGTCTAACCGGACTCATAGTAATAGTTCTGAAGACCGATCTCAACCGCTGTCTGCTGGATCAGAAGCTGAAGCTCGCTTGGCCGTTTTTCATCGTTCAAACCCGCCAGCAGCAAGAGGTGGCAGAGCTCGCTCGACCAGCCGGCCCAGAAGAGACGATGCAAGTCTGGCAAATCCTCCCTTGACCATGGAAGCCCATATAGAAAGCGTCAATCCTAGTGGTCTCTCACCGTTTGCTGCCGAATTCAAGCCACCAGATATACATAGGCTGCAGACCGAAGCTGCGATGTCGTCACTCCCCACTTCTCGCCGTACGTCCATTTCCGTTCCGACAACTGCTCATGGAACGAATTTACCTCTGCTACCAGTGGAAGAGAATGTTACTCTCACTCGTAGATATTACGGAACTTTGAACCCAACCGAAAGCGGAACAGAATGGCCTCTGCCTTCAGATTACATGACCTCCTCTGCTGTGCTGCCCGGCGGCTATGCATCTCAGCCGATGAGTCGCGATAATTCCAAGGAATCTCATGCCTCGATGTTGACAGAACCTCCTCGTTTCAAGCCAACATTCTCCAACATCCGAGGCGGCAGCCCCCTATCACCTCGTACTTCACCTCGTCTCATCCCAGCCCGCCTTGCTCCGGTTCCCGTGGAGGGAAATGGTAAAAGACGAAGGAGCGCTCTCGATTCCTCTTCCGCGTCACCCGTTTCTCCATTATTCGAACCGTCCTCACTCAGCTCCGACGCAAATGTGATGATGAGCCGGCCGCAGTATGCCACTAGCATCCAGTTTGGAGAATCCGACCCGGTCGACCTTGCAGCCGCAAGGTCACGAACGGAAGATTACCAAAGAAGACTCCCTTTTGAACGCGGTGATTTTCGGCGGAATGTAACTCGAGATCCTCGGCCGTATCCGACCCAAAACATGATCCCCACACCAAGCGACGAGGGCCTCTTGCGAGGTATGGTTGAGAGTCAGCGGCCTGCGGGTTCCTTTCAAGGTGTTAGAGGCAACCAAGGACTTGGAATTCGCAGCGGTGGTGCTCCTTCTAGCTAGCAAAGATTGTAGCACTTTTGGCGTCGGCATCTCGCATTATACCCACATCTCTATCTTGCATTGCTGATGGTTGTAAAAGTTAGGTTGATGCATATGATAGCTTCACAAATACTGAATAATTTGACTCGATGTTGAGATCAGTGAAACACTGCCTTCACCTAATCACACATGCTGCAAGTACCATAACTCCAAAGTAGACGAGGGAGCAAGTCCTAAGCTCAGTAGGCCGCATCAGCCACCGTAGCCGATCGATTTCGAAGAGTCGTCGAAGTGCCACGACCATGAAGCCAGCTACGCAAAAACGGGGAAGATACGTAGGGATCACACTGAAGGCGAGGAGAGGAAGTATGATAGATGCTGCTGCCGTCATTATAACGATATCTAGCACAGACTGATCACTGGACCACCCAGGCGCGGTTTGATCATGATGTCTCTGGCCAGTGTGGACAAGGTCGGCTTGGTGGTCAAGGAATCGCGTCTCGACTTCCACGATGGGCCGGTGCTTTTTGATCCATGCCCGATAGTCTTTGACCGTGCCAGCGTCTGCAGCCGGTAGCTGGCTATTTGCCTTGTAGTGTGCTTGCAAAGCCTCATCTGCACATCATTAGCAAGCTCATTGTCTACGGTTGTCTTCTTACTCACCATACTGGTTGAGCTTAACTCGGATCCTTTCCATGATATCAACACGTCTCGCGCAGAGCTCTAGAGATTCTCGGTACCTCCAATCCATTCGTCTGGACGAGGGCAGAGTCTGCTCTCGCCCTGATTTTGGACCGGCCGACCGCGATTCAGAGTCCCAGCGATCTAGCGTTCGGAGTTCTTCTTCCAGTTCTGATATCTCGTCTTGCAGGTATAGAAGTGTGCGATGATGGAGCCATCCAAAGCGACGGTATAACGCCGGTACCTCGCTCACAAACAAGCGATGCGCAAGAAGGTCGTAGCCTCCAGACCGAGGTTCAGATGAAGGCGATAGCTTGGGCTTAGTGAGACTACCATTCGGCTTCGGGGGGGATGCGGCCCTCTGCCTCCTGACTCCTCGATAGAATGATTCCGGTTCTTCGTCCGACGAAAATTCATGGTTCTCGTACTCGCTATCATCGTCATATTCTGAATCCTCGGGTATGGATCCGGGTAGAACAATTTTAGCCAAATCGCGCCTAGCTATATTGGGACCATTGATTGATGGTGTGTCTGCGTATTCTTCCGCTACTACTTTAAGCTCCGATCCTCGTCGACTAGGAGGTTCTGGGCTACTGTCTCGAATAGATATACCAGAGTCAGAATGTATGCTTTTGGCGCTGCTGTCACCATTGGGGAGATGGCTGCCAGACTCTTCGAGGTCCGTAGAAGCTAGTGAGGGTATAGGCTGAACCAGAGTCGCCCGACCACCACCAGCGAGGGATAGACGAGACGAATTCGTGGAACGGGTATGGTCTAAGAATTGGAAGACATCAATTGGGCCAGTGACGGGTGGCTCAGGTGACTCCATATGTCTGTTTCGCACCGCAGCCTGTTTCTTAGTGGACGCTTTCGAAGGCATGGAGCTCCCCTTCCTTGATCGACGTAAGGTGTCAGGTGTTACGGTTTGGGTGCTGCCGCTTGAGCCACTTGAACTCGTAAAGGCAGAGAAAAGGGATACTCTGGACGATATAGATGATTTTCTAGCAACGCGACGTCCGTCTTGGGTCGCCATTGAGACGGTTTCCCCCCAGCGGGGGCCGGACTCAATTAGGCGATATTTGCAAGATCGTGGGGCTATTTCAGAGACCTATTTCTGGGTTGAGCGGTTTCGGGGACCGATGCTGACCCAATCCGACCCACGATGTTCTTAATCCTGAAGCGCGCGAACTCGGAGGTAAGCCAACAATAGAGACGAAGGTCAGGAAGGATAAGGACGCTATGCCGACGGTTCGAGGTCTCCTTTCTTGGATTATCAGAAGGATGCGAAGGGATGAGGGGCCAAAGCCAAAAGGTGAAACGCAATATCAAACAACGTCCGGCGAAGGATACATGGTCATTTTCACCACGCAGTAAGGTGCTTCGGGCCAGAACATAGCTGTGGGTGTCTTTCCGGGGCAAGTTTCAGATGTTTGGAGTCACTGGTGTTACAGGATATATCTTGGGTATAGGCACGGCCGCTGGCAAGAAGCAGACAGCATCCGCTTGACGTGGAACCCTGTTGAACTGACCGTATGCACCCAACCGATCGGGAAAGACAGGGTGAGATGGATACTGTGTGCCACCCTCTCCAATGGCGGGGATGGCTATCTTTGTGGTCTTCGAATCGGACGTGGGTTGGCGGACATGTAGTGGGGTCCAATGCATGAGAGAGTGATTCCGCTTTGTTGGCTTGAAATAATTCGACAAGTGGACCATCTCGGCGAATTGTGGTGTAAGCATGCCTTCGACGATTGGAGACGATTCGGGATCAGAGTACAGAATCAAATCATGCTTCGAGCGGCAGCGCGATCGACAAATCGCAATGTACACTAGAAGTCACCGCGGGCGAGCTCCGGATTTGATATGTGAAGGATCTTAAGGTCTTAAGGTTCATAAGAGGCGTACACCACGGCGGAGGTTTAGCGCTCGGAATGGCATGGTTCGATTCTTGCAAGCGATAACGACCTTCATCCGAGAATAACAGAATACAGCGGCGTTTGCAATTGCTATTAATAAGTCATTCACATGAACCAGTGGACACAAGGCTTTTATAAGAGCTACGCTCTAGACCGTAGATGTCGGATCGATGCACCGGTCATTGAAAGAACTGCGACTGATCAGTTTTGAAAGCTTTGCAGCTTCTGGTCTACCAGTACTACTTTGAAAGAACCTTCGCTCAATAGGATCCTCTACCATAACCTACGGGACGAATCTAGCATTCTTCATGAAACTTTTCACCCATCTTCTGCACCCTAAGCCTAGGTGCCATTTGTCGCCACTGGATTTGGTACCTGCTTCACTCCATCGACCATGCTCGGTCCAGCTGAATCTTGTTGCCCGTCAGGAGTCTGCGGTGTCCCAGGCGTTGGCTTCGGAACCGAGTAAGGAACCTTTCCAGAGGTCCCATTGCCATAATTCCCTGTCTGAGATCCTTTCTGTAAATACGAAGGTTGGTGTTGTGGGTTCCTCGGAGGATACGTAGCATCACTGCTAGGCTTCTGCGGCGACGAGCTGTACGGGAAGGATCCGGAATCCGATCTTTGGGGAGGCTGTGGATTTGGTCGCTGATAAGGACTGGCGTGCTGAGCCCCGTAGTTCGTACCGTATCCATTCTGCGTTGGGCGTTGAAACTGCTGCAAAGTTGGGGTCTGAGAGTATTGTGGTGTGCTATTTTGTCCATAAGACGCATAGCTGGGACGCTGACCGGCTGAGGGTGTCCGATTTGGGTAAGAGGCAGCAAGGCTCGTGTATTGATTAGGTTGTCGGTAGGAATTGTTCTGTTGGTAATTCGGAGTCGCTGATGCAGACCGCGCATTGGAGGTATACCCTTTCGCATTGTACATGGCAGCATTTAGTGCTTGATAGTTCGCCCTTGGAGTTGCAGTGGCAGGGTTGTTTAGACGAGCGGTGGTGGAAGTTGTTGCCCGGCTGGCCTGCTCCTTCTGCCTGGTCAACTCATCTTTCTCCATTGTCCCGCTGAACTCGGTATTGTCGACGAGAAGGATGTTGCGTATGCTCAAAGCCTTCAGTTGATTCCCGTCGAGCTTTGCAACGACATGAGGGGGCAAGGATGATATGATAGTCGAGAGCTGCGATCTGAGAGTGTCGTAAATATCGAATTCGGCTAAGGACGGTTCGGAAGGGCTGCCACTTATTTTGGAAAGCTCACCCATGCTTGGTCTGGTAGTAGAGGGTGTCGAAAGGCTGCGATTTCTTTGATAGGAGCTTAGAGTGGATAGCAGGTCCGAGATTTCTCTCGTAATGTCCTCGACCTCTTTATCACCGCCAGCCGCTGGCTCGCTGTCAAATTCTAGAGGGGGGTTGTCGGGGGTGTATGTTGCCACTGCTTCAGCGAACCCTTTGGCATTTTCTTCAACCTCCTCCACCGTAAGAACATCGCTCTGGCCAGCAAGGCCATCATCGGGATATTTTGAGGAAAATAGAGTCGTAAAACGCCTCTGCCCGATCCTGTTCCACCAGACTTGATTCTTTGTTTGTTCTGAAATGACTGTGTCAGTCATATCCACAGTCGGAGAGAAACTTGAGTATGCCGATTGGAACAGAGCCTTGTCTCTGGATACTTGGTGATCGTATCTTTCCCCACCGCGAAGGTCAGCTTTGCTGTCACCGAAGCTCAAGGCCCGATCGCGTTGACGCCGCTTTTCTTCAGGGGACGACGGTAGACTCGAAGGCGTCGCGTCATTGAGGTATATCCAATGCCCAGAAGGCAGCTGTTTATCTTTCTCAGAGATTCTGTCTTTCTCCAAGGAGCCGCTGCGAGGCTGAAGGATGCTGTCTGGTTCCTGACCCCAAGTGAGATTAGAGCCTCTTGTCAGATTCCTCGACTGCTTCGGAAGCTCTAAACTCTTCACCGATCGGGGTGGTTTGAACAAGTCCCCAACCTTAGGAACGCTCTCTTGCTTTTTCTCCGAGGCTGGAACATTAAATGGGAGGACGCGAGTTGCCGAGATGCCGTTGGGAAGGGCTGCTTCGTCTAGATTTGAGTATATCGGTAGGTCTCCTGGTGCATCAAGTCGCCTTTGAAGGCTTGAGAATAGCTGTTTCGGTCCCCTGTCAGAGTTTCCCAGGAATGTGAGCACCACTCTGTTGTCCCTCGGCTCTGTGGCGCTCGGGTCTTGGACGAGTGATGAATCTGTGGCGTCTCTTTCGAGCTCACTGCGGCTTTGAATATTGTTACCCTGTAGTAGTAATTGGCCGATCCTCCTTGCAAGGACGGAAGAAGCTCGAGTTAGGTTTTGAGACTCCAGGCCGTTGCCATGTACCTCAGTCGCTTCAATGTCGTCATAACTGGAGGTCTGGTCCTCCTCGACTGCCGCAATATCATCGAAGAGATCTCGTGGTGAAGTGTAGTAGCCTGTTTCGATTCGACCTTGTAGATTATTTTCATCCGAAGAAAAGCGAGCGCGTTTAGTAGTTCTTCCCGGTGCTGGAAGTGGGTGTGTGAGAAGGGGGGAATATAGGTCGTCTCTGAAAGGTTGGATTAGTCTTAACTATAACAAATTCGTAGAGCTCGAATTATTACCGCTTCAAAATGTGAAGAATATCTCGGAGAAGCTGCGGAAAACGATGGTTCTGTTCAGTTTGGGAATGGCGGATGTGCGTTTTTTCGGGGCTATCGGTACGTTTCCGTTTGCCTGGTGTAGGGAGAGAAGATGGAGAGTGTGATGGTGAATGATCTTTGGAAATCCCATTCGGTAGCGACATGGCTGTCCTTATTTGGGATGGGGGACTTTGCGTGCCTCCCGGCGGAGGTGTTGTTCGACGCGGCTTGGGTTGAGGATCACCTCGCGACCGCGCAGAAGTGCGTGGACTACGACAAGACCACCTGCTGCGCACCACGCATAGCGTTGCCGTGTGAAATGACTCTAAGGCTTTCAAAGAGAAATGAAAAGGATAGCAGGCCGAATCTCTGGCTCTGAAAAACCGCAACGAAGGGATGTGATGTCCGCTGGAAATGGCTTTCTGTAATAAAATACGGCTAGCGGTAATTAAGAACGGAGCCGTACACAAAGAGACAGCCAATGCCAAGCCTTTCTTGCGTTTTCCCGTTCGTTCGCGACATTGAAGCTGTCTCGGAATCGTGGTGAAGAGGCATAGTCGTTGTGACTCCAGCTCCCGATGGATGTTCACGAATGCATCCAATTTAAACGTTGTCGCGACGGCAGCCTGGAAGACGGTTCTTTCCAATCTCAATAGCCTGCGGCTACGGGTGAGTGTCCATTGACCTTCTGCATTCTGCACTTCAGGCACTAGAACTTACGGCACCAGCACTCAATCCCTTACAGCCCGCTTGCGGTACGCATCAGAGGACGATGGAGAGCTCGAAATTGTCCCAGCCGCCCTTGTACAACACGATCAGACAGGGCTGGCAAAGACCCTGCCCAAGCTAACCGCCGTCTTCGTGCGCGGATCGCTCCTTTCATACACAAAGTCTACAGCACCCGCTTTTTAGAGATTGAATCGAGTCGGGAAGCAGACGATAATAGTCTAGAAGCGGACCCATGGTTCTCCATTACCTCAGAGACCCTCGATCATGCACTCGCCTCCGGACGTTACGAACTTATTGGCAGGCAAACCTTGGAGCGATTGTTAGCTCGAGGACTGCACAGTAACAATCCAGAATTGCCTACGCATCTCAAGATCGATCATCTAGAGGGACGGAGAGGCTTGCGCCTTTCCAGACTTCTTGCGTCTCACGTTAGACATATCAATTCCGCGAATAGTGACCAAGGGAATTCACAGGATGTCCAGCTTTGTCGCATTTACAAGGGCTATGCCTATAGAGACCTTCGCAAGAACGGGTTCGATATCCAAGACGTGGAGCTTTGGGCCTGGCTGCTTAGGTCCAAATCAGCAACCATTGCCATTCAGAAGATTGCTTTGCTTAACACCCCCTCTCGGCCTCATAGACTACCTCTATTTCTTATTCTTTACCTTCTACGCTCTCCATATTTCGATGCTCAGAGTATCCGAACCTTGGTCGATATCGTTCGCCGTCAACTTGATTTGGACATCTCATCCTTTGGCGCTAATGCCGGTGCCGCTGTCATCGACGTAGACCTTAGGAGACTCAATCCTGCCGTCAAGCTTTTATTAGTTGATCGCCTCCTTCGACACGCAGCCCATCGATGGTCCAGTGGTTTGGTCAGCATCTCAGATATCATATGCGAATTGTTCCCCCCAACAAAGCTCACATCACGAAGCAATTCCTATTCTAGAAGCGTCTTCATATATTACAACCGAGCTCTAAAATGGCTAGCGCGGCAAGTCTTCCTGCAGCCTATGCGCAGCAGGCGTCTTCAACAAAAGGCACAATTCCGTCTGCTCCGGCAAATGACTCAATTCAAACCTCATCTACCAGTAAACCGAGAAGGATACAAAGCTCTTTTCAGCGTGCAGTTGGCGCATAAAAAGACCAAGACGGAAAAAGAATGGGCCGTACTGAAATCACGATCATGGCCACCGTGGAGAGAGAACAGGTCAGGTCTAGATGAAAGTCGCGGTGACGAAGGGAGTGTGAGTCGGGCACTGAATGTTATGCATCAGATGGTCGAAGCAGGGTACAGCGTCCAAGAATGGGAGGGTATCGCATCTGTCTACGCTGGATGGGATACAGATGCCAGCCCGACCATCCAGACACGAAAATTGTTACAGCCTCCGAGGTCGCCAGCAACAACATTCCGAAACGTACTTGACTTGACCTCTCACTGGACCCAGCAGCAAAGATTATGGGCAGCGCGTATTGAGTCGACTAGGACACTGAGGGAAGCTTGGTCTGCGTTTCTAGGTTACGAGGAGGACATGGAGAAGCATCAAATGGATCACAGCTACGAGCCGTACCACGCAATGTTGAAGAGACTAATATACCGTGTCAACGATAAAGCTACGCATTCTAGCCATTGGATTGCTGGAGATGTTAAGGAGACGTTACTGGAACCCACTTTGCCCAGAGAGATAATGTATGTTCGCACGTCTCCTCCAACCCTAGACGAATTTCTGGAGATTATCATCGCTAGAAGAATGAAGCCTCATTTTCGTTTGCTCTTGTCTGCACTGACGGCGACTGATCGATTTGAGATTGGAAATCGACTCCTTGAAATACGCTACCCGTGTGTCTTTGGACACAGTTCTGACTCAAAAACCGACCCAAGACAATCGGCCTTATTCTGCAATTGGCTACGCAGCATGAGTTCACGACCTTGGCTATTGGCCGCGTACCTTGGTTTCATATCGAGATTTCCTGAAGAAGTTCCCAGCTCGATCCATGGACGGCTTTTCAATTCCTCAACAGATAACTTCGCCATGGAACATGCCATGAATGTTCCGAGAATATCATCATTCTCGCATAAAGATCGTATTTATGTCATGGATCTTACGTTCTGCATTCTGCAGCACTTGCAAGTGTCCTATGCACCGGCTTGGTGTACCTTGCTCTCATCATATCACCGGCTTTTCTTTTACGAGATGAGACAAAACCTTACAAGCTGGCCGATTCGTCCTAAGGCTTGGTCCTATCTAGGAAATGTCCTCCAAGCAATGGCGAAGGCTAATGTTCCAATGGATATGGTTACATTTGAAATGCTCCTTAAATTCTGGGAAGGATTCGCACTTAGTGGACTAAAGACACGTTATGGACATGTCAACATTGCCCCTGATGTTATACGAGCCTGCAAGCACTACTTTCGCCAAACATACACGGGTTTAGATTGTCCAGACCCCTTCAGGGAAGCGCAATCAGTGTCTGGTGCCAGCAGCGACATCCGATCTGATCTTCTCTGTGTTCCAAGTTACCACGCTCTTCATTCCATGGTTAGAGTTTTAGGAATCGGAGCTGATTATTCTGGCATTTTGTCCTTACTTCGGTGGATGCGTACCTACGCGGGAGACTTGGACTTCGTCGCTCGTGATGGCGCGAATGGAAAGGCGTTGGAGCGGCGGACAATTATAGCAATTAGAGTTTTCCTTGAGTGTATGTGGGACGTTGATGGGGTCCTTAGCCCTCACGACGAATTGAAGACTCCACAGAGCGTTCTCATGGAGGCGGAAAAACTCATTTCGGAGGTCGAGGTATGGCAGGGATGGCCGACTGATGAAGAGGTGGCTACCTACGTGGAGCGTGACGGGAAAAGCCCGTCAATCATAAGGAAGTATGCCCACGAACTGAAGAAAGGAAGTCTAGACAGTCGCGTGCATTTGGATCTTGTGGATTAAAAATACACGCATTTAGAAAAGGGCTATTTTTCCTTGCTTTTTCATTTCATGACTGCGACGTCGAGCATGAGAATGTTGACCGCCCATTCCACCTGCTTAGGTGCCGCTAATTTCTACACCAATGTTACATCCCGGCCAGCAAAGAGGCTGCCTGGAACTTAGTAGAGAGGGTCATCGCGGCATCCTGTGCGCTGACGTAGATTTCGTAGGTCTTTATCTAGGATTGCTTCGACACCCACATCCTGATCACCGTCGAGATTCTATTGCCACCCCGAAGATCAAATTGATATCCGGCGGAACTAGCCGTTGCAGCTGTACGGAATTTTTCTCGTATCAGGATATGAATTCTGAAGTTTCGGGGTGGGCGAATGCCGGTGCAGGTCGGACGTGCATTGATCTTAACAAAGGACTGTACAGCAAACAGGATACAAGCACATCTTCTGCACAAAGAATTCGCAATTCATTTCATAAGTTTGACGTAGACTCTGCGTTGGCTGGTGTATAGCTTCTCTTATAGGCCTGTTCTTCCCCCGCCTTCAAACCTGATCTGTCCGGATCCCTTTTATCTAAAAACCAATCCACCCTGCCTTGCCCATCTAATCTATTCTCAATATGTTCATCTGCCCGGGAAACTAGGAAAGAATTGGTTTCGTGGTGGTTCTTTTGTATCTTGTCCTCCAAGGACCACGAGTATTGGCCAGCTTTAGTGGCTTGTGCTACTCCAGAGATGACTGCTAATAGGATGACGACGGACGCGAAGGAATTCGGGGAGATTATACTCTGCGTTGTGTCGGAGTTTGGGACGTCTCGGTGATACCATTTCTCCCAGTCTTCCCAGGTCGCATTTTGAAATGGAGTCGAGTCTTGTCCAGGACCTGTACCAAATGGTTTATCGGAAGTTGCGCCGTAGTAACCTCGACTGTGCCTGTCAGACTTCCGCTCATATTTACCCCATCCGGCACCTATCCTGTCATATTCTTTTCGCTTGACGGGGTCGGAGAGAATTTCGTGGGCTAAGACGATCAATCGATATCGCTCGAGCCTTTCCGTTGCAGAAATGCCTCCGCACGTCTCGTATCCACTGCGATCAGGGTGATAGAGCTTCACGAGTTGGTAAAATTTATGCTTTGAGTAGACTTCTCGTTTTCCTAGTCGGAGGATCTCGTACGGGGTCGGGAGTTTAGAAGGGCCTTGAGATTCTGGCCAGCAGTTGTTAGGGTGGTTGCCGTGGACATCGGCGTATGAGCGTTGCGACTTTCGTCCAGGTCTGGCTCGAGGAGGAGGAAGACATGTAGGAGATGCGGAAGAGAGGGAATAGCACTGCAAGCCACTGTAGGAACAAAATAAAGTTGACTTCTTCAACATGATCCCCAACTAGAGAACATGATGTTGGAAGGTTGAAAGTGCTTTTGATTTCTATGACGGAGGTGGGGATGCTCTTACCACTTAACTCTAACCGATTTCAGCAGTCTCAAATTCACGCCCGATATCTATTCTACACACAATGGTAGGTCGCGACTACGAAGCCCGTCCCCGTAGTTCGAATCGTCGAGATCGAGGATCTCTGTCGCCAGAACCGTACAGAAGAAGGCCCCGTAGCAGTGAAAGACACCATCGGCGAATCACTCAGTTTCACGATCGCGAGCGCCGACGATCCAGTCTTCCACGGAAGCGACGACGGTCTGATAGTCCCTCGAGACTCAGGGATGAGTTAAGAGATAGTGCAAAACATCGCCGACGCACGCCTTCACAGTCCCCTCGTCACACGCACTCTCCCCAACGTCGCTCATACTCTCGCTCCCCTCCACGCCGCTCAAAAGGGCCGCTGCCATCGCAAAACGACGCCTTCAGGGACGATAGCACTGTCAATAAGCCTGAGCCTTTACCGGAGAAACTGAAGCCAAATTTTCAGACTACGGGGCGACTCGCTGCTGAAAGCAACACGATCACGTCAACAGATGGCCAGGCCATTGTGCTCAAATACCACGAACCAACAGAGGCAAGAAAGCCTGCACCGAAAGACGCGTGGCGAATTTATATCTTCAAGGAATCTGAGAATCTTGACACCATCGAGCTTGGGGTCAGAAGCTGTTGGTTATTTGGAAGAGAGAGAGCAGTCGTGGACTACGCCATAGAACACCCAAGCTGCTCTAAGCAGCATGCAGTCTTACAATTTCGCTACATGGAAAAGAGGAATGAATATGGAGATCGTAAAGGAAAAGTCAGACCATATATCATTGACCTAGAAAGCGGAAATGGTACATTTGTTAATGGAGAAAGTGTGCCATCTGGGCGTTACATGGAACTACGGGACAAAGATGTCTTGAAATTCGGGCATTCAAGCCGAGAATATGTACTGATGTTACCGCCGCCTGGCTGAGACTATTCCTAGGAGCACGCAGCTGCCTAGGTTTGGTTGGTGTTTGCGACCATTTTTAGGCGGCAATAAACGTGCAATGGGCGGGATCAAAGGTGTCACGAGCTTGGATAAATCAGGTAGTTTTTGGCGTTTGGTGCAACGCAAATCTTTTTGGAGAAGCAACTGATATTGGTGATACAGCTAGCAACGACGGTGATCAACTTTGGCGTGCCTGGAAACAGCAATCACATTCAAACAGAGCATTTTGCAGCATCCCCTCCGAGTCCGAACTCCTGGCCCATGGTAATTTGCTGTTTTGAAGGTTCCGAACCCTACTTCTTGGCCTTCTCAGCCATCTCGGAAGCCTTCTCCTTTGCCTCACCAGTTACCTCCGCAGTCTTCCCCTCTGCCTTCTTTGCACCCACCCCGACGGCTTCTCTGGCTTTGGCTGCAGCTTCCTCTGCTGGAAGTTAGCAAGCTATCCCACGAGATCATTCGTTTCACTTACGGCCCTTCTCAATTCCGGATACAGCAGCATCCGAGACAGCCCTGTCGACTTTCTTTAGTGGCTCCGTAACAGTATCGGTAGCACTCTTGGGGCGATGGATGGAGGTTGAGAACAAACGGGTCGGAGGGCGACTGTGGCGGGCCGCCGATGTAGCGGTACGATAGAGGAATGACATTTTGACTGCTCCGAGTTGCTTGGATTGATGGCTTCTAGCCCAAAGTCGAGTACGAGATCGGCTCGATTGGTGCAGCTTGGTTGTGGTTGAGCTGTCTGCGGAGTTGAATTTGCAGGTCTTTTGTACTGCACGACCCCCTCCAATGGCCCGACGTCATGGCACGCCAGCGGCTCGAGGCTTCCGTCAAATTGATGTGATGTTGCGGGGCACTCCCGCCCTGACCTGGCATTCCGCCTGTTCCCCGCCACCTCGCCTACTTTCCTGTACTAGCTTTTGGTGACACTGATTTGACCTTCTATCTGCATTCGATTCGACTCTCAGCAATGGCCGCCCCGGTGACCGGTCCCGTACCTGCGGATATTATAAATCTAGAAGACCAGACATGGCGCGCCATGCAACGATCAGGCTCAGACCTGCTCCCTTTTCTTTCCGAGGATTGCATCATGCAATTCCCTCTCGGCCTCAAAGTGTCTCGAATATCGGAACCCTCCCTTAAAGACATCATGCTGAGTGAGGCGTTCATCCCTTGGACGAGCTACAAGATGAAAGACGCGAACGTTTTGCCCTTGGGTCCAGATGCCGCTGTACTCTCGTACTATGTCACAGCATCCCGGCCGCCCCTGGGACCAGGTGAAGAGGACGTCAAGTTCGAAGCTTTGATTTCAAGTGTGTGGAGAAGGGATCCAATGACGGGGCAGTGGCTGATGTGCTTCCACCAACAGACGCCGTTTTGACGGTCGTCAAAGGCTTTGAAAAGGAGCTTCGCTGCGGAATGTCTTGTTTTGGACATCTTTGGATCACAATGGTGTGCACAAGATTGGCGTCTAGGTTCAACATACCTACGAAAGCGCAAGAGGCAAGGACTTGCGACTGGCACTGGCGTTCTGGGAGATGTTTACTGTGCCATATGAGGGAACGAATGTACAGCTTTCAGAGGAATCTAGAGTGGCCTTTCCAAAACCTGTTCTGGTCTCCTTCGCGATCAAATAAACATTCTCTCTGCAAAAATCTCAGTCTTTCCTGGCATGGCTGACACTCCTGACGCTCGGCCTTTGGTGATGCATCTCTTACTGCTGGAGAAAGACATGCCTTCTCTGTATGAACGTTCTGTCCCGCCCGGGCCTCGACAGACTTCGGAAAGATTATAGCCTGGCTATAGGTAGTCAGTAGCTGCATCTATTGTCTCACAAACGTAGAGCATTTTGCAAGCCAGGTGATGTCGAAGCGGCCCAGATAGCTGCGCATCTATCGACGATATCTAACGGTATGCATGCAGCCCATGGTCCGGAGTATCGTCGTTTGATTGGTGATCTCCATGGTCATGCTGGCCATCATCGAACGGTAGCAATAGTCGCTTCAGATACAACATAACGGTCGCAGCATTGGCATGTTCATGTCCCATGTTAAGCGGCTCGTGGGTGTTCTTCAGCTTGGCTGGGTGTGAAAATCCTTGGATCCAGAAGTCGTTCGTCACCGTTGTGCAAAGTAAGGATAAAGGCTGGCCTTCAGGAAGTAGATGAACTCCCGCTGGATGCTGTTGGCTTCAGTGAAAGCTCTTGGCATTGTGCCACTGCGGAGATTTCCTTGGATTGTAACAGAGGAGACTAGGCGCAAACGTCTTTACTAGTAAGAACCCTAATATCTAAGAAGAGCAGCTCCAGTCAGCATTTCCGTACATCCCCCGTAGCCTGGCGGATTGATAGGCGTTTTGAACGCGTTCGTAGATCTCATCAGTGGCACAACCCTGTTTCTCCGTGATGTTTTTCCCAAGCTCCTTCGATTTTGTACCTGGCCCCCAAGACCCGAGATCGCGGCCTTCCGGGAGCATGGCACGGATGGGTTTTCCTACTAACGAACCCCGGGGGGTCGCGAGCCAATTGGGGGCCGCGAGCCAGATGCTTGGCGGAAACCAGTCCCTAATAAATTACTAGGGAATAGTTTCTAGCCACCATGTATCGATAATGAATGCAATATGAAGCTGCGAAATGCTCTATATAGACAGTTTCTTGGTGTTACAACGTAGTACTACTATAAGGCTCTTCCTCGAGCTCTGATTGGCTGATTTTCGCTGCGCCTGTGCTTTCTGTACAGCCTGTAGATTGAAGAACCTTTTATCCTCTTCCTTCTGCACACGTTTAC